>PVJL010011808.1:0-22754 GCA_004026885.1 Lyroderma lyra
GCCGAATTGCCCATGGACATGTTTATCGAAGGTCAGTGTTTCTAGCCAAAGAGCCTTTAAAACTTGTAACTTGTTTTCTATTTCAAGAAGATTCTTTAAAATCGCTGTTGAAACATTTGCTGTATACCCAGCACTGTGTGTTTTCACTTCGAGCAGGATGTACTAACGTGGTACATGTAATGAAAAATCAAAACGAAACATGTTTCATTTAAACATCTTTTGGGTCAAACTTTATAGGTTTTAATTATATTGGAAGGACACAATATCTGGCATATTGTAAATATTAGCATTTAACAATAAAATTACCTCGATATTTCATTGTGTTTTATAGACTACAAATTCGATAATGATTTGATACCCACGATCATTCACTTAAAAATAAATGAACAGGTTTCTCAACTGGAAAATCTCTATTTTCTCTTTTCTACTTGCACTCATATTTAATTTCCATTTTTTTCCATAATTTCCCTTACCATGGAATATCTTTTTAAGTTGAAAATCTTTTACGGATCACCCCATTACATCTACACAAATTAAATTTTATATATTAATTGGATTTCATATTTGTTTAATTTCCTGAGAGTCTACAAGTTATAAACTTTCTCTGAATTGAGTTAAAGCACTACCATTATTAATAAAACAGTTAATCAAATTATGTATATATATTACAAAACTTGATAATTATGAAAGTAAAGTGTATCTCCTACTGAAATAAAACCTTATCAATATTTCATTTAGGGGAGTTCCCAGGTGGTGCAGTGGCGAAGGCTTCGGCGCTCTCAACGCTGCGGCCTGGGTTCCATTCCCAGCCGGGGAACCACCCCCTCCCCGCAAAAAAATTTCATTTAATAAAAAGAGACATAGAGCAAAAAACTAATCATCTGACAACTATCATAGTATCTTTTTTTGGAAGTTGAAAAAGTAGGAAATAAGATGAGGATTAATAATCATTGAAATAACCATTTTATGGTACGATCGCCAAAATGTTTTTGACTGTCTTATTAAATGATACGCCGTGAATCTGCAGATAATAACATAGAAACTTCATGCTTGAGTGTTATCCAATAGAATATATGAGCTTGGGAATCCCAGAAGACTTCTGGTTGTATTTAAAAAATCTTCATGATTAAAATATTCCTGCTTTGTAGCTCAAAGGCGCAACCCCTTTCAAATAATGACTGGTCCAAAGGGTGAGTCTTAAGAGTGCTGGAAAGAATTTCTTGGGTGTAAATTACTGGAAAAAATACTGTCTTAATGTTAAATATTTATTATAGGGTCTCTTTTTGTTTTGTTATCAAAGGACTGTTTTTCAAAAGGAATAATTTCTTTGAAAAAGCTCAAGAGATGGACGAGGCAAAGCGCGTACACGAACACCAGTATCTCTACACCAGTGTACCACAGATCTGAATTCGGAAGACGTTTGCTATTGCTCAGCTTTAGTTCCCCCACTCCACCTCACCCCCAGACACAGAACTGTAAGACCCCTCACAGCCCAGGGCAAATCACCATGGTACAACATACAAGGGAGGAGAAGGAACCACTTGTAAATGCAAATATATTTAGAGGCAAATCTACGGTAAGGTATTTTATCAGCAAGAGTTAAAGATCTGGAAAATGACTTCTGGACCTATGTTCTCAGATGGAGACCCTTCCTTTGGCACACTGATCACATGCAAATACCTAAGACAAGCACAGTACGGCAAACAAAGCAATGGAAAAGAAAGCAATTCTTGCGCAAGAGATGAGAAGTGTGGATTGGGTGTTTTACAGATCATTCCGCAGCCGTGGGATGAGAACTAAGAATTCTAGATCGGGCTGCCATTAAGCACTGTCCAGATTTGATTGTCACGGTGACCTTCTCTGAATACGTCACCTTCTTTGAATACGTCACCTTCTTTGAATACGTCACCTTTTCTACCCATGGGCACTTCTCATGGGAGCCAAGAGGGATAATATGCTGATGAGGCAGCACGTCTGAAAACCGTTTCTACGAGCCCTCCCCGCCGCTGTGGAAGCCGGTGCTCTGCCACGGTGTGCATTTGATACTGGAATACAGACCTGGAAAGGTACAGTCCTCGCCCCCCTAAATCCACAGTATAATCATCCCCAGACGTACAGGCAGGTGGAAACGACGCACACTGAGGTGCTACAGTGCGTGTCGCGACAAGATGCAGAGGAAGCCCTAGCACCCTCGGCCCAGAGACTGCTGGGGTGGCAGGAGAGCCTCTCTGCTTCAGCACAAACTCCGTTAGCGGTGACTGTCGACACTACACATTTCCCAAGAGGGCAGGACATCCAAGAGAAGGGGGTGTGGCTAACGTATTGCTTCTGATCAAGCTGTATCTCCATATATCCTAACAACTTTAGACTACATGCACCTACTTGTTTCTTGGCTACTGCCTCTGCCTTGTATTCTTTACAAAGCTCTAAGCCGTGCTAAAAGTGAATATTCCTTTTTGAATAATTATCATTCCTACAAAGAAACTAATTTGATGGTCTCTCGAGGCTAACAGCGAAAGGTTTTGACTCGTGTTGAAAAGCACATGTAGCCCAATAGATGGCACTGTGATATAAGTTAGTAAAGTTGAAACGTTGAAATAAAAAGATCCAAGAACTGTAATCACCATCTTTTTTCCTTCGAGCATGCTTTATGATGCACTAATCAATTCAGAGAAGCTAATACAATGCCTGGAAAATGAATCTCAATGATATTTAAATTATGGCTGTTTATCAGTAAACAAGGTACTTCTGGGTTCCCTTACCGGAGTATACCAAAAGACAAGGTGGTCAAAACAGAGTTGACCCCTGATGCAGTCTGGGAATATTTTTGATGCAAAAAATAAAGTTTCCAATTGTCATTGCTTGCAGAAACATTTCCTTTATCATTGAGCTTACAAGGAGTCAACTTTGACAATCTTGCCTTGAGGACCTATAGTCTATGCAGCAACTTCTCTTGTAAATTTTAAATCCTGCCAGGTTTTTGCTTGAGAAGTTGGTCTGATCTCTACAAAATGTCAGAAGAATGTTTGTCTGCCGCAGTGAACTAACATTTATTCTTGGTCTAAATTAGAAAAACAATAGGACGGAACTAGCTTGACATGACATTTTGCTGAACACCACCAGGGACGAGCCTACCGCATAAAGAAATAGGAGAGATGTGTCCCCCAAATGGAGTGTGCACTGC
Organism: Lyroderma lyra; assembly: GCA_004026885.1. Taxonomy (NCBI): domain Eukaryota; kingdom Metazoa; phylum Chordata; class Mammalia; order Chiroptera; family Megadermatidae; genus Lyroderma; species Lyroderma lyra. Next base: position 3,185 of record PVJL010011808.1, read on the forward strand.
AGTCACCTCGGCTGTGTGAGGGGAGGCTGGTTCAAGACTGGGGAGACCTTTCTAATCATCAGACACCTTGGGTGACCGTAGTCTGGGGACATCTACAGAAGAGTCAGCATCTTACGGAGCACTCACAGTCAGTATTTCACTTGGTTCTCAGCAATATTGTAAGACATCAGGAAGCAGAGGGGAGGGGAGTATTACCACATTCGGAGGAGGAAGCTGAGACATGGAAGTCCCTCTTACCTCACTTCCTGGCCAGCATCTGAGAAGAGCTCTTGACACAAGGGGAAATGCCGTTCCGTTGTTTTCCGTTCTGATGACCTGGTAGTGACAAAAAAGAGAGTCTTCACTTTAAGAAGTCTGCCTCTGTTCAGGTCCAGCTTTTTGTAACATCGGATAACATTAAGGTTTAGAAGGTCTAGAAGTTATATTCTTATAAATGAAGACTCCCTTACATTTTACATGCCCTGGAAGACAATGTGATATAGTAGGAAAGACGCGAAGTTGTAAGCTAGGATGCATGGGTCCTGTCACCTCATCTCTATTTGTTAATTCAACTTTTTATATATATATGTATACACACACACACACACACACACACACACATTTAATGATTATGCATATTATATGTTTAAGAAGAGAAAAGTGAAACATGGTTTAATGATAACACCTAATGATTATGCATTTATAATGCAATGATGTTTCCATCTAAGTGTTTCTAGTGAACAGTCAGTTCACAGGTAGCTGGATCCCGGGCTGACCCTGGTGGCTGTAATCCTGGTTAAGCCCTAATCGCATAGACGTCAGTAGCCTAATCTTCACTGCCCAGTAAGACGGCATGGAGTATCCTTCCCAACCCCTGCCCATCTTCCTTCAGAGATGACACTGATGAGGTGGTCAAAGAGAAAGGTCACAGTGAGGTGAAAAACGCCAAGTCTGAACAGTGTCGGAAAGGAAAAATTAGCTTTGAATTATGGAGAATGTGAAGAATTCCTGACAACATAATGAACGATGCCACCAAATTTCCTTCCAATTTTCTTCAATTTGAAATTAATTTTAAATTTCCTTGTCTTGCCATTAGAAATGGCATATGTACTATAAGAAATATGAAACAATGATAACAAAATCTCTTTGTAATAGATTTGTTGCTAAGCCCTCAAATCATGAATCCAACTTCTTAAGACACAATTTATGTTTTCAGGTTTTTCAGCCCTTGGAGGATTTTCACAGAGGAAATTTGCTTCTGTAAAATGCAAGTAAAATTAATTTTATGAATTAAGTTTTGAAATTTTATGCTTTTCACCTCCATGGGTCAGACCTCAACTGAGTGGCGATTCTGAGTAAGTATGGTCTGCACTTCATAGCTTCCTCCTCACCTTCCCCTTCCTTTCTGTCTCCCTCTCTCCCTCCTTTTCTCCCTCCCCTCCTTCCTTTCTTCTTTCCTTGTTATTTTATTTTTCCTTCAGGAACTAGAAATGGTTCTATAATGAGGGTTGAAAATTCGTCAATGTGTGATTTTCTTTGTAAATCTTTCCTAAAAGTTGTCTGAGAGGATGTACGAGGTCTAATGATTTCACGAACTCGTCCTAGAAAATGTGCTCCACACCTCACTGTCGAATATCACTGCGGTCACCTTCAAAGGACTCCCCTTGGGGAGCTGTGCACTGACACCAAGGCCTAGTCCACTCTTCAGAGCAGTTTTGGAACTCTTTTGCTGGAATGGCCATCAGAGCTGCCATCGTGTGACCCCCTGAATGTCATATAAAACGTCTTCCTTTCAATATTTCCTTTATCTTCAGGTAAAGAAAAAAGTCATTGGGGGTCAGATCAGGTGAGTAGGGAGGGTGTTCCAATACAGTTATTTGTGTACTGGCTAAAAACTCCCTCACAGACAGGGACGTGTGAGCTGGTGCATTGTCGTGATGCAAGAGCCGTGAGTTGTTGGTAAAAAGTTTGGGTCATTTCATCTTTTTCATGCAGCCTTTTCAGTGCTTCCAAATAACAAATTCATAATGACCCAACAATGGCAACATTGTTTTGACTAATTTGGACTGATGGAACTTTTTTGGTTGTGGAGAATTGGCTGACTTTCATCGTGCACTTTGATGCTTTGTTTCAGGGTCATATTGGTACGACCATGTTTCATCACCAGTGATAACATGGCCCAAAAGTTTTTGGCAAACTTAAACTCTCCTTTGCTTTTGTTTATCGATGAACTCCTTTGGGACCATTTTTGCACACACCTTTCTCATGTTAACATTTTCAGTTAAGATTTTCCTAACTTTTTCTCTATCAATGTTTACTTGGTCTGCTATGCTTCTCACAGTCAGCTGATGATCTTGACGCACAATTGGACAAATTTTTGCAATGTTTTTGTCAGTTTTGCTTGTTACTGGTCGCCATGACCACTCTTCATCAGTGACGCTTTCTCTCCCCTCAGAAAAACGTTTAATCCATTTATACACAGCTGTTTTCATCATGGCATCATCCCTATAAACTTGGACTAACGTGTCCCTGATTTCACTTCCACTCCTGCCAAGTTTCACGAGAAATTTCATGTTTGTTCATTGCTCTAATTCAAGCTCTGATATTCTCACGACAGCACACAAAAACTCGCAACAACGACAATGAATGGTGCTCAGCAAGACACCGCCATAAGCCAGCATGAACACAGCTGTGAGACACAGGTACACCGAGGTGATGACACCTTACCGACTTGTTTGTACAGTGCTGCCACCGTAAGCGCTCAGTGGCAAGTTTGCAAACTTAACTTCAGATCTTGTATACTAAAATATTAAATTGTTATTGGGCAGTCAAATGGTAGGTAACTATTTTTGTTCATTTAAAATTTTGAATAGTTCTGAATGATCTTATGTTACTTGTATAATACAAAATAACTTACTTCAAAAAGAGCATTTTTTATTATATGTACATTTTAAAATCTTTCCTATTATTATCTTTAATCTTTATTAACATTGTATACCTGATAAGTGTCTGATATCTTTTTTAAATTAAACTTCATCTTCTGAGATAATTCTATAGTCACTCATAATTGTAAGAAATAACACTCGGAGATTTTGTGTACCCCTTTTGCAGATTCCTCTAATGCCAACATCTTGCCAGACTATAGCATAACATCACTGCCAGGATATTGGCATTGATGTAAGCCAGAGACTTCATTCAGATTTGTCACTTGTCCTTCTATTGTGCATGTGTGTTTCTACGTAACGTGGCCATGTGTAGATTCCGGTACCCATCACCACAAGTACCTCTTGTGTTACCTTCCTATAACCACATCCGTTTCCTTCCTGCCACCCCCCATCTCGGTCCTGAACCCCTGGGAATCACTAATTTATTCCCTATTTCTATAATTTTGCCATTTCAATAATATGAGATAAGCGGAGTCACACAATATGTGATTGTTTTTTCAAACTGGCGTTTGTCCCCAGCATAATTCCCTAGAGACTCACAGAAGTGTGGCAGCTCTCCACAAGTCATTCCTTTCTGTTGTGAGCAGTCTCTATTGCATAGATATGCCACTATTTTTTTTATCCATTAACTCATTGAAGGACAAGTGGGTGGGTCATCTCTATTTTTTAGCTACGATGATAACAGTTACGAAAATTTGTTTGCAGGGTTTTGTATGACCGTAAGTTTTTTCAATTAATAAGGATCGGCCACAGTGCTGCAACTCAATGCAGCTGAGCCCTGAACAGCATGGGTGTGAACTGCTCGGGTCCACTTATATGCGGGTCGTTTTCAATACACATAGTCAGCCCTCAGCATCCCCGGGTTTCACTTTCAAGATGCAACCCCCGTGGATCAAAGAGTATTCTCGATCTGTGGTTGGAAATGCACAGGTGCCAGGGCCGACTGTGTGCGTTGTTCACCATCGCATCCTGCACGTCCGCGGGTGTGGGTACCCACGAGGGGCCCGGAACGACCCACTGTGAACACGGATGGGTGATTTAAGTTTCAGGAGAGTGTAATTTCAGTAACTTTTTGAAAGTGAATATATATAAAAATTGATTTATATAATGATATTTTACATTTTTATAAATTACATATTTATAAATGAAATTTATAGAATAGAATTTATAGAATATTTGTAGACTTTACACACACACACACACACACACACACACACAAAGGGCTGTCTGGAGAAAGCATCCAGTCATAAATGCCTCTATTATTCATATTACATGGCTGGATACTTTCTAGACAGCCCTTGCCCCCTCCCCCGCCTCTCTCTCTCTCTCTCTCTCTCTCTCTCTCTCTCTCTCTCTCTCTCTCTCTGTGTGTGTGTGTGTGTGTGTGTGTGTGTTTCTTTTTATTTTATTTTTTTGGAGGAAGAATGGTGTAGTGGAATGAGAGACCGTTTGCAATTAAAGACAGCTTGCTCTCTAATTCCAGTTCATTCACTGACTGTGTAATCCTGAGGCAGTCACTGTAGCATTTGGAGCCCTAATTTTCTTATCCAGAAAATGGAACTAATTACAGCCTTTCAATTTGTCCTAGGGAGGCATAAGCCTTTGGTACGTAGTAGGTGCTCAGTAAATGAAGACTGCGGTTTTTGGAGGCTGGCACATTTCCTGGGAAACCACAGAGCTGCGATTCTGTGTTCGCGCTGACGGGCAGAGCATTTGATTGTCAGGACGGCATTTGGCTAATGTCGGGGGGTGCGTCATTACGAACAAATGAAACGCCAACTCTTCTGACCTGTCTGTGCAATTCTATTCACAATCCACAGAAACCTTTATCCTACTTTGCAGCATGACTTAATTACTCTTTCAACTCGCATTTGCCCGCACCTACCACTTACAGAAGTCGCAGTTTTACTTCATTATTAGGATTATTTCTCAGGGTTGATCTCCCTACGTAAATTCAGTTTTAGCGAATTTGGTAAGACTTTCTTTAGATTCCTCTGGCACCCTCTGCCCTGGCTCGGACTTCATTAAGTTTCACGCAGAACATTCTACCAGCCCAGTCATCTGTGTCTCTGCCTCCGTCTGTCCTTTGTGGTACAGGCAGAGTGAGCTTTCTAAAAATAAGGGTTTTTTTTTATTTTATTACACAGCTTTTGATATTTGAAACAATTATCCCAGTGAGTAATGAGATGTCCTGCGGGATTATTGTTTGCTGAAAGAGGCTTGTGAAAACTGAGCGAGGATTAAATTGGCTTTGACGTTTGCCTCGAGTTCTTCTCCGCCCCCGCCCCCGTAACCCAGGGTAGAAAGTTCTAAGCCCACTTTATAGGAAGAAGAAAGGGCGACCTACAACTCAGGACACGAGAGGAGGTAATTCCGGAGAGATGCTTTCCAATGACATCCCCTTTACAATACTGTCTATGAATATTCTGGCAGTGTAGACAATTGTAAATATACGCAATTAGTGAGGAGAATTTTAAAGAACAGGTGAGATGTACATTATTTCCAAGCATGTATAAACAGGTCAGGGTGGTAGACAACAACAGCAGCAGGCTAACGTTTCTGAGCTAACACTTGCTTTGCAAAGAGAGCGCGTGCATTTGGAGATGCACAGACGCTCACCCTAAAGAACTTCGCTAGCAAATGTCAAACTTGAGTTTCTCTGTGCCCCTAGGTATTGCCCCTCGCTTTGCATGGCCAGCCTCATGGTGGTAAACACTCATCTCACAGTTGTTTGCTTCCAATATTCGTGCTTATAAATTTTCACAGTAGTTTTATTCCAATAAATATTTATTAGCTGTCTATAGCCTATATGATATATGATGCCTCTCCTCTCTCCAAGTTTTACTATTAAATAGATACTGCTTGTTGTTTTCCCTATTTCTAAACGTAATGTCATTATCAGCCTCCTGTGCAATGTGGGTAAGGGCAATAGAAGAGATGATCTCGGAATTCTGGAATGTTCAGAGAGGGTGGGTGCATGGGGCATTAGAAGTCATCTAGTCTAGACTTCCAACCTTGTAGCAGATAGGTCAGTGTAGTCTCCTAGGCACCACTGACTATTAATGTAATTTGTTTAACACTACACATAATAAGGACTAAGATACAGCACCAAATGAAGTAATATATTAACTTTCTTACAAACAATGAATTTAAGTTTTTGCAATGCACAAGTACATGAACTAAGTCACTAGCATAAGTTTTAATTAGTTAAACCAATTACAGAGTCGTGGTACCAAGCAGATGCCTCACAGCTGTGTTAGTGACAATTTGTTATATGCTACTGATGGTTTACTACATGTGACTAATAGACGACTGACTGTAGGGGTAGAGTATAGGACAGACACTTGCATGCCTATTTGCTGATAATTTTTCGCACCTCACCTAGTATCGCACAGCAACACAAATAGGAAACAGACACACAAAACACTTCCGTGACACACTTTCAGTGCACAGGTCGTTGCAGATCATTAATGTGCCATGGAAGCTACTCAGAGCCTTGTGGAAGCGCTGTGTACTTTAGACCAATCACTGTCATCATTTTCCTGGGCAGAATGAGAGCCAGGTTTTTACTTGTAAAGGCTGTTATCATCAATTTTATTTCCCTTATTTTTAAGGGGGAAAGGATGCATTGGGGACACTGCATGTCTAGGGCTCTTTGCTGCTAGGCAGGGGCTATGAGTGAAACTCTACCCTGTACATGTGGTCTCTCTCCATCTTTGCCTTTCTCTCTCCCTCACATACACACACAATCATAACTGCTCAGAGATCATGGTTTTTCCTTCTTAAAAAGCAATGTGTGTTTGTTATCAGATCAAAGTGAGAAATGGTCAAAATCTATGAAGAAGAAAACAAAAATTATCCTTATGTTCACACTAACTTTGTCCCTATTAATTTTAAAAGTAAATTTATTTAGGGCAAACTGATGGAAATTAAAAAAAAAAAAAGAAATAAAGCCTTGTTACAAAGCTTTATTAGTTGTAACTACACTAGTATTCACCAAGGTTTCTACATATTTGTTAAGAAGGTATGCCTCTAGTCTATGATTTAAAAAAATAGTTTTACATTATTCATGTTGAACAAGGTTTTTTTGAAAAGGAAGTAAAAACCAGTTACACTGGCACAAAGACTGTGTTTCTGTCTACAGACCTCTGCACTTGAGAACTGACCTCTATGAAAGACAAACTTCTCTTCGTGGCCCCTTCCCCTGTCACATGCCTGAGATCTCCTCCTCAGTGTGTTTTATCTTTGCAAACTAAATCCTCCTGTAGTAAACCTGATAAAGATGAGTTAAGTAGTTGGAAAAACATGATTTTACCTTCATTTTCTAATTTACATTTTACTGAAATGAATCTTCTTCCTTTTCTTATTTTCTTTAAATTTCTAGGACCTTGATTTAAAGTTGATTAACCACCATTACTAAAGTACATGTGAATGAGAATAGATTCTCTACCGAAAGAAAATGCACTTAACCTTCAAAGGAAAAGCACATTCTGCTGCTCAGACCCATTGAGAGGACTGAGAAGTCCGGCCTCCTGCTGGTAGAAGTCAGAAAGAGGCTCACATTCTGTGTGTCAGAGGAAGGAGCCGACAGAATAGGGAACCATGAGGTCTTGGGGACCAGGATTCCAGGAAGAGGTGACTTGGAGCCTAGGAAGCTTTCTGACTGTCAATTAAAGGCATTACCCAGAGTCTCCCCTGCCATTACAAAGGTCTGCAACAAGCGACATAACCTGGTTAATTAGTTGTCATTAATTACATAAGAGCATTAGCAATTGTCTAATTCAAAACAAGGAGCGCTTCCAAAGAGCCAGGGTGTCATCGCATGGCTGAAAGCTGACACAGGACCACCCCTTACCTATCACAGAGCCAGGCCTCTTCCGGTCGTAGAGACACACATGCAGGGTGTCCCTGGGATTCTTGGGTAGGAAACCACGGCCCGGGCCACGACTCTCCAAGAGCCCCGGTGGCGTATGGGTGGGCCTACTGTCCTGGATGCGGTCACCCCGGGCAGTGGTGGCAGGCGGCAGCCCTTGCAGCTTGCTAACCTGAGTTGGATGTCCCAGTTTGACTTATCATGACTAGCAGGTAGGCATGACTGGCACAGTCAGCCTTTGAACCAAGGGGTTGTCATCTTCTTAGAGTTCTGAGAAAGTAAATACCAAGAGAAGGTGATAGCACAGAGTTTTAAATTCAGAATGGCAAGGCTCTGTGGGACAGGGTGCACCAAATACTGGAAGACCAAGGCAGGATGTCAGAGCCAAAGGCAGAAAGTGTCACTGAATCAGTGGAGATGTATGACATGTGCTTTATCAGCCCTTTCTACCTCAGGAGAGGCAACCCAACCGCCAAAGACTGCGATGGTAACTTTAAAATCAGACCCGTTGGAAGCAGAGATAGATGGACTGAAAAGCATGTGGGGGTGATCTAGATTTTTCTGCAAAATTCTTCAAAATGACAGTCCTAGAGGACAGCCAGAGGGTTCAGCAGAGAGAGGGGTGAGAGATCAGCTCCTGTAAAAGCAGGAACCATAAGCCGTTGTTAAGAGAAGGGATGGAGACTGTTGGAATGAAACATTCATTGTGGGCAAGTACCGGCTGGAACTATTACAGTTTTTTTTGGAGGGGTCTGGAAGATGACTGTAGACTTACGTAATTACCTAAAAAACGAGATGGAATAAACACATATGGGATTTGTTCCAATTGCCATCCTGGAATGGGGAAAAATTATTCTCATGGAATTCAAGTTGAAGTCAGGGTGAACGATGAAGTGAAGTGTGTTTTGTTGTATTTTATGAGTTATCTTTAACATAATTATCACAGAAGGAGGTACAGAAAAGAAAAGGAAAATGAGAAGAGGAAAAGAAGGAAAGAAAATAGATGATTTTCTTTTTCTTTATCATACATAGATTTAAACTGAGCACCAGAGGGTTCACTTGCCCGAACTTTCGGAATATTTCTGAGATCTACTCCATATTCTACATTTGATTCTCTATTGTACCCACGATAGAAGGTGCATCCCCGTACACCTTAATCTTATTTCTCTCATTCTGAATATATTCATTTTTCAGATAATATGTACAGGAAGCCAGGCTTTTAATTTTTTTTTCTAATCTGCTCCTTGCCTCATAATTTTAAAACAATTCCAGTATAAAATTCAGCTAAACATCAATGAGCTATTAAATGCTGTCTAAATATATCAGAAACGGATTCTTCCAGCTGGCAGCAAACCCACATGCATCAAATTAATAGCTTAGTTCTTCCCAGGAATCCATGGTACATTGATGACAAAACCTGCTCACAGGAAATGTTGCTAGGGGGTACGGGAGAATTATCCAAATGAGCACTGTAATTGTAATTATGGATTAAAATAATAATAGCTCTTGTGAGCAGTAAAAAACAACTTCTTTTGAGAATTTTATTATTTCAATCTGAGCTTTAAATTTTTCACCCAGAGTCAGAGCAGAGAAAGTAAAAAACAGTTTATCAATAATAAACTAGGAAATAAATGATAAGAAAAGCTCAGAGCTAAAGAACCAGATGTATAATTACTGACAGTGAAATTAGGAGAGAAAGAACTCTGTATCCACATTCTAGAGATTTAAACCAGCAGTGGATTGGGGAAGATATTCGAGATGATGGATGGACTGATAGGTCAAAAACTATCGGTCAATTAAACATTAGCAAGTGATTACATTATGCTCTGTGTTGAGTTAAGTTGTTTCATAAGAAACAAAAACAAAAGACACAATCTCTATGCTACTGAAGAATCTAACAGCGGGGTTAGGAAATATTAATAATAAAACTATATTGTTTAAGTCCTTACTAAAATGTTCTGCCATGTGAGAACCAAATAAAACGCTGGAGAAATTTTGGGGGTAATGAGTCAGTTAACGAGGTCAAACACGGTTGGCATGGTCAGGAGGGCTTTTTAGAGGACTACTACGGCATAAGAGAAGACAGCTTTGCCCACTAATACACTTGGGGGTCCTACAGAATCTGACGCGGTGACTACCCCATTACATCTCTATTCTCCTGAAAGGCATATACGGAAGTCCCTACTAAATTCTTCAGGTTCTGCTATTTCTGCACTGTCCCTTGCACACGCATGTGACAGGTTTCAATGTCATAAAGCCCTTTCACATCCAGTGGTTTCTTTGACCCTTACACTGATATCGTGTGGCTTAGGGACAGTGAGGATCTAGGATGAATGGGCCCCAGCATCCCTTCTGACTTAAGGTGGATTACAGCAGAGGGTATGGGGACTGGACGTGCTGTGGGCAGCAACAAGACTGAGACAGGAAGGGTGAATGGTCAGTGACCAAGGACTGCACTCAGAAAGCACTCCACGTAGGTGCCTGAACTGACGTAGTAAGCTGCTGGTGTGTGTGCATGTGTGCGCACCGGTTAATGTCTGTAAGTATGTCAGATATGTGAATGTGCATGCATCCATTCTCTCTCTAGTCACTTACAGGAAGTAAATACATACATTTAATTAAATGTGCCAACTGTCATTTTGATGGCAGATGCCTCCTGTTTTCAGAAGTCTTTAGGCAGGAAATCGGGAATAAAAACTTGCACATGGATGACACAACAGAATCCTTCTGTTTTTCTTGGGGTGCACTATGCCGTTTCAGAAATCCTACTGCACTCCCTGGTACAGTTTCTGGATCTAAACACTTAGGTTGCTGGTAGCAAAGGTTCCAGGAAAGGTTTGTGCAATCCAGCTCTAATTTAGAGTTACTAGAGTAACCGAGGTCTTCTCTGTGCTGCCCTCCTGAGAAACCACAACGTCTCCAGTGAGGACTAGCCTCCAGATCGTTCTACCACAGTTCAAATTTAACTGGATTGTCTACATAATGAAACTGCTTCTCACTCGTTTTATACTCACACCTATGACCCTCTCAGCTACTCTGCATATGTTTTGCGCATTGGTAGAGAAGGCTATAGTCCTGCTTTTGCACCTGCCATCCCTGGAGGCGAAGTGACCTCCCCAGGACCGGAAGTCATTCTCTCTCTTCCATTCTTTCCAAACTCACCGCTCTCACCAAGTCTTCCGAGACCAGCCCGAGCACACCAGCCCCGCCAACTACCTACTCCTCCTTTCCAGTTTATTTTGCTGCTCACGTTAGTCCCTTTGCCTATGTCCCGTCCCTCCAGCTTGCTTGGGAATGCTATTCTGCATGTTTTCCTTTCCTTCCGCTCTGGTGACCAAAGGCCTTCCTCTGAGAGGTCTTGCCTCTCAGCATCACCCCTTGACCACCTTCCGCAGCTCCCCGATGACATCACCCCAGCTCCCCGGTGACATCACCCCAGCTCCCCGGTGACGTCATCCCAGCTCCCCGGTGACATCACCCCGGCTCCCCGATGACGTCACCCAGCTCCCTCCACTCTCTCACAGCCCTCTTCCAGCAAAGTGGTCCCTGTGCACTAACGTCTCTTCGTTGATCTCTCTTTCATGTTTGAAGCCGGCCCCAGCCTGACTTTTGCCGTAACTATTCAACCACGGTCCTCAGGCTGCGGTCCCCACGCCCTCCTGACTTGTAAAGCCAACGGACACTTTTCACTTCTTATTCTGCTATATCTCCCGGCACAAGTCAACACGGCCAAACGCTTGCTCCTTTTTCCTTAATTTGGATCATGGCCTGCTGTATCAGCACTGACCATTCCTAACTGTACTGTTCTCCATCATAACCTGCCTCCTCTCTTCCAGACCCATAGATCAATGGCACGCCGACGCCCCTCCTTGGAGGTCTCCCAGTCGTCGCACTGGGGTATCCTGCTCCCCTCCCCGTCTTCCTGCCTGTGTAAATGCCATGCATATGGGCTTACTCTTCTTCCCAGCGTCGTCGTGGCAGCCACCTTCCTCACTCCTCACATTTCTGTGTTTCCCAAATGCTGCTCAGTCTGTCTCCCACATATTTCCTGCATCTGATCACTTCTTTTTGCCCATCGTTCACGCTACCATAAACTCTCAGCTTTCGTACGCTGGGAGCTTCCCTAAGCGGCTCTCCAAATCCATTCCCCACAGAGCTAAAAGAGGAATTCGCAAAGTGCAAACTTACTCGGGTGCCTGTCTGTTTAAGAACTTCCCAGTGGCTTTCCACTGCTGTGAGCATGAGCAAAACCCCTCTCAAGGACGGAGGGGCTCCATGCTCAGGCCCTGGTTGCCCCCCGACTCTCCCTCTGCATTAAGCTCTGGCCACATTTTAGGTCCCATAAATGTGTCCCTCTGGGCCTCTGGACGTGCTGTGCCGCTGCTCTGCAGTCTCGCTGCCTACTTCCTTTCCTAAAGAATTCCTTCTCATTTCCCAAGTTTCAGCCACAAATGCTGGCCTGAACAAAGCCTCCACTGCTCCCCACCATCCTGCACCTCCCGTCCCAAACCCCACACCAAGTTCGGTCCCTGGTTACGTGCTGTCACATGTCACGAGTATAAGTGAGTTAGTATTCTAGGTCTTGTTCGTCATAGACAACATTGCACACTAAGAGCTGACTCCATACGAGCTGTCTTCGTTTCTCTGCCCCAGCCCCGTTCACGTTTAACTCCCTTTATACATAACTGTCCCCTGGCTCAGTCTGCCTTCTATTATTTCCACGTACCTAACTATGCCATTGGAGCACCTCTCTTTCATGGTTCTGACCTTAGTTCCAAGTGTAACAGACAACAGCCTTCCAGAAACGTGTCAGGACAGATGCATAACGTATGAGTTCCAAGCTGTGAATGACGCTCGCTGCAGCTGGTGAGCTGTCGGTGCATGGCATAATCCTTTCAAGGGCACAGAGGCCCGGAGGAACGGACCATCAGTCCCGATGGACGCTGTTCTGGGGTTCTAAGCAGCGCCAACGAAGACCAGAGTCCAGTCCAAGTTGATCTCTGGGGAGAGCCGAGCCTTCGGGGGTGAGCAGGGGCCCGCGGGCGGGTGGGGGGCCGGTGCCCGATTGCTCCCTGTCTGCGCGAAAGCAGGGAAAGCGTCGTTCTGCTGAGAGCGCGTGCACAAGGAAGCTTCTCCCACGGCCAGTCACTGTGGCTTCAACTTGGCATCTGGTGGCCTCTGACGTATTAAAATATTCTTCAGCACATCTGAATATGTTATAATGTTTTTAAAAAATTAGTCGAGACATACAGAATAAAATTCAAATCAAATATCCACAGAAATGCCAAAGTACATTGTGGTAGAACTCTGTGAAGCCAAACCTAAAACTACTGAGTTAGAGGATGTCCTATTCCTCCAAGGTTTTGTAGCAGCACAGCCTGCAGGGTGGGGGCCGGGGCGTGGAGGAGGAGGGGTCCCAGGGCTGCTGGATTCAGTGAACCCCTCCGCTTCCCCCATGCCTTGTGGGGACCGAGTTCCTTAGCACTGGCCCCTCGGATGAGCTGAGCCCTGTTGGTAGGAAGCACATCGATTGCCCAGGAATGCTGCACCTATAATCTTAGGCTTGTTCTAAACCTAATTCAGACTACTTTACATGAAAAACTTCTGCATGGTACAGTGCTCTTTGAATATCTGATATATTATCATATTCGTGCTCACAGCCACATGAGTCTTTCTGGCCCTAGACTTCGGTGACCATTTAGTGTGTTCTAGGTTCAGTCCCTAGACTGTAATGTTTGCAGCCACTTTATCTAGAATTCCTAATCGCATAACATATTTATAAAGAACTGTCATAGCAGCACATGTCTAATATCCCACTAATGCATTTTTAGATAAAAATGACCAGACACACCCCAAACTCCACAGGGCCTTTGTGAGTCCTGGCCTTCAGCTTTCAACCCCTGTGTTTAATTAGGATGGAAAAGTAGTTTTATTAATTTTTGAGATCACGTAAAATTTCCTATTTGCGCAATTTAACGACTTCTAATTACATAGATAAGTTCTCCTTTAAGAAAAAGATTCACAACACAATGAGACGCTGTGACACATGCACTATCTGGGCTCAGTGCTGACACGTAGGAGCCCCTGAGAGTCCTGTGCAGAACAGGCAGGTTAGCCAGGGCTCTGCCCGTGAAAAGCAGTATTTCCACCCAGAACATGAACTTGCCCTTGAAATTTATTAGATGCAAATTACATAGTCGCTGTCTTCTAAGTTATTTTCTCACGTAATACACATTTACTGGGAACGTACTGGAAGTTTCGCATTGCTGAAGTAGTAAAATGAGGGAGGATGCAGTTTTTGGGGAGTTCACAGTTTAGTTGAAGAAAGGAAACAGTAGCTACAATGCCTAGGTGCTATGACATTATCTAATGCAGAGGAGAGAGCCAGCAGTTAGAGACCGGAGAGACTTGGCAGGGAACCCCCTCTTGGTGGCAGGAAACAGGACACACACCGCTATTGTACCCCTTCCACACTTGGGACAGTGCCTTGTCCCCTAGGGCATTAGGCCCACCCTGTGTTTGTGGGGCGGGGTAGAATGGGTGCCGAGATCCCCATGGGGAAACCGTCAGCCCTTCCTGCACTAGGAGAGAGCCCGGATATGCCAGGTCTCAGCCCTGCTCCTTTCTCCCAGCTCTGGTGGGGACGGACACGGGCGGACAGCTGCACAGACCCGACGACGAGCTCCTACACAGGACGGGATCTGGACTGGGGGTCCCTCCTTCGGGCATGCAGAGGAAACGACGAGGATGAAGCGGGTCTGCACATCCCCGCCGACGCAGGGGGCCCCGAGCCGGGGCTCGGGCTGTGCCCACACTGGTCTGGTGATCGGTCCTAGGCCAGCGCTCCCCGGTGAGGAGAGGCTGGGGCTGAGGACTGCAGTGGCCTTAGCTGACAGGGTGCCTTCGGAAAATCCACTCCTGCCCAGGAAAACGACCCCCTGCCCCAGTGATAGCGGCTTGGGCTCAATAATTTCCAAGCTCCGCAGGCCTGGCTCACGTTTTCTAACCGTGTAATACTGGCGACCACTAAGGCCCTCTGACACTCACTTTGCCGCCTGTGTGATGAGGACTTACAGTGTCTGCTCAGTTCACGCACTGCATGAGGTCACAGGATAATGTGACCAAAGTACTTCCAATGTGGAAAAGCGGAGTTCATGGAAAAGCTGAGATGTGCCTCAGCTCGCTCCGGCTTGAAACGTCAACTCTGATTGTATGAAAGGCTTTAGCGGCTGACAAATATTATTTCCTTCCCACTGGCTTTGGAGAGAAGGCTGTCACAGCAACGTCTCCTGTGACCACGGGCCCGGGCCTTGCCCCACCCTCACTTCGCTCCCGTGACCACCTGCCTCCAGGCACAGGTGAGATCCAACAACTGGGAATGTCCCCCAGGCTGCTGGAAGCAAGTCGCTCTCGTAAGTCCTTAGTCATTTGTGAAATCCGACAGTTAATACACATAGAATGACATCGCTACAAGGTGTGAGAACGAAAGTGACGGAACTTTAACAACTGTGCTATGGCTGCTACTGGATAAGAATTTAATAAATGGTCACTAATACTATTGCTTTCCCAACATTTTTTATTTCCCTCCAAAACATAAATAATCAGCCATGTGAATGATGCCACTTCCACTCCCCCGCAGCTTTAATGAGAAGTCATGGACATACGACACTGTGCGAGTTTAAGGTGCACCCCGTTGGCTTGATGCACTTGTACAGACTACCTCAGTGGGGCTGGTGAACACCTCTGTCATGTTACGTAATTACATTTATTTTTTTGTGGTGAGAACGCTTACGGTTGACTCTCTTACCAACTTTCGAGTATCAAAAAGCTGTGCATAGATCCCCAAAACGTATCCATCGTGTAAGAGAAAGCTTGAACCCTTTGACCAACACGCCCCCAATCCCCCCTCCACCCCCCAAGCCCCTGCTAAGCACCATTCCAGTCTCTGTTTCTAGAAGTTCTACTGTTTTAGATTCTACATATAAGTGACAGAGGACTTGTCTTTCTTGGTCTGACTTAAGGTCCATGCATGTTGTAGCAAGTAGCAGAATTTCATTATTTCTCATGTGAATCATGTCACTTTTGCAACAGATAAAAAGTGAGAAATAATTTTTGGCTGCCCGGAAGGTATCCAGCCACGAAATGTGAAAAGGGGGCATTTATGGCTGGATTTTTTCTGGACAGCCCTCGTATACATAGTTCTCCTTTATTGTGGAGAAAGCTTCAAGAAAAGTCCTTTTCGTCTCCGTCTCTTCCAACACTAATCTAACTAATCCTGCTTCCTCTCCAGCATAAATGTATTCTCTCCCGTGCCTTCAAGGGAAAAAATACAATGGACATAAATTAGTGATTTGTTAGCAAATCCCTGGGGGAGGACTGCCCCACGGCACTGTGGCAGCTCCCCTGTGTCACCTGGTTGACACGGACACGCATGGAAGTATCCAGGGTTCCGTCCTTTCCTCCAGGTGCCTGAGCACTGACGCTGAACAGTCGTCAGGCATGCGCAGGTGTTTCCTGTTTCTGCGTGTTCTGCAGAAAATGGGCCTTCTTTCCCAGAATTCCCTCAATATATGAAAGATCACCAGGACAAGAACAGGAACTGCCCTAAGACTCTAAATCAAATGTATTGGTGATAAGATTCTAAAAAGGTTTTCATGTTCCATTAAAAAAAATGAAATATTAGCAAAATGCAAGAAAGCGTGCTTCTATCAGTAACAGCAATAACAGCTAACCAGCAGTCTATGATAAAGATAATATAGAATGCATGCATTTTTTGTGGTTGAAAAAGGTAAAGGTAATCATAGAGTAGATACTTCTAGGATACAAACTTCTTTAATTAATTGATAATACAACTTACAGTCTGAATGAATTCCTGGATTCTCCATTCAGGTTAGAAATCTGAATAATGAGCTATAAAATCCTCTCCAGATGCAGGAGAGAGCCTTAATAATTCCACAGTCAATCTGTGAACTTGACAATTTCTGATACTTTCATGCAGTCTTTTTGACAGCTGAACATGCTTTTAGAAGCAAGGATTTTTGAGAGCCCTACTTAATACAGCATGAAACACTTTGGGTAGTTTGAGCAAAAGGTAATTTTGCGCAAAGCCATTAAGCTTCCGAGACTAGACAGAAAAGGCGAATCTCTGGGCACTGAGTTGAACCAGGAAATACTAGCTGTTAGGACAGACACAGGCTTCACAACACTGCCCTCTTTATTCTGGCCCCTTGCAGCCCCACCTTGGACTCTTACATAGAAGAAAGAATGCCTAGCAAGTTGGGTTAGTGAGCAACGGAGAATGGGAGTTGCTACACTGATTTTCCTCTTGTGTCCCCCAAATTCAGAACTAGTTATCTGTACACATTCGTATTTGTTTCTAATTTAATTTTGCATGCACTCAAACAAATATAATTGCACACAGGCACTGGTGAGGCAGTAGTATGCACACTACTGTTATTATTGTTTTACTAATTTTGACTTGGCTTGAATGTCCCCTGTCTAGTTTCTGACTTCCCCATCCAAACTTCCAAACCAGACGCTTCATGTCAACAAACTAATAAAAAGTATGTACACCTTTGTATGTACCTTGAGGCTTATAAAACCATTTGTTATTTGCTTGTTTGTCATAGAGGTCGCATTCTATAAGCTTTGCTTTTTCTTGCTTTAATGACTCTTCAGTATTCTGTGGTGACAGTAATATGATTTATTCTGACAATCTCCAGATGATGGACTTTCACGTTTGTTTGTTTGTTTTTAATTTTTTTCTCCACCCAACAATGTTCTAATAACAATTGTATTGTGTATATCCTGACACATTCATGTTTTCATTTTGTGGAGTAGATTCCCAGGAGTGAGATTGCAGGGTCAAAGAAAGTATGTTTATATTTTCATGGATACCGCTAGACTGTTATCTAACAATGCTGTAACAATTCACATTTCTATCACAATGCATGGGGGAATTTTTTTTCTTTTGCTGCACTCTGACCCTATTGAATATTGTACAATTTAAAAAATTTTATTACTACTAGTCTTTTAAATGTAAAGAGATATGTTATTGTTATTTTGATTGCATGATCCTGGATACTAGTTACTTTGATTATTTTCTCATATGTGCACTGGCCCTTTGAATGTGCTATCTTAAGTTTGGCTTCTTCTACCTTTTGGATTTTACCAAATCCAGAGTATCTTAATTTTGAAAATGAGACTCAGAAATGAAAAGTAACTGAGTATTTACATGGTACGTCTAAAACAGCATCCATCGAAAGAGAAGAGAGAATCTACAGAGCATGCCTCGAGGAAGCAGATGAAGAAAAATGAATAACCTTTGTTGTTTTTGCAACTCATTTGGCCCAGCCCCTATTGCAAATACAGAGTGAATGTCCCACGTGTTTACGGTTCAGCCTGCTGGAAGGGAAATGAATGATGTAGTAACAAATAGCCATTTAAAGTTCGAGAACTTCAGTGTGGTTTTTTTGTGCGTGTGTGTTTGTTATAGTTAATTTGTTACTAGAGTTGGGGGAGGGGTTCCCTGGTGGTGTGGCGGGTAGGCTTCAGCGCTCTCAATGCCACCACCTGGGTTTGATTCCCAGCCAGGGGACCACCCCCCCAAAAAAAATATCTAACTAGAGTGGAACCCAGGAGACTGACAAGAAGTCCCTTCTCTACCCAAGGTCATATTTCTAGGCTCCTGCAGCCTCACCCTAAGAAGGTTGCTCTAAGGGGCCACCCCTTTGAAGTCAGAAGGACCCGACCGCTGACTCCAGTGCAGGGGGCTGGTAGCCCTGCTCTCATGATTATTTTTGTTTCATCTGATTGCTGGTTCAACAGCAAACCAGCACGAAGCAACCGTGCTTGTGTCCAAGTTGTTATGCTCACTGCTCCTCTCTCTGAACTCGCCTTTGCCATCTGGGAGGGCTCAGGCCTCAGCTCACAAGTTGGTGGTAAAGTTAAACTAACAGAATATGTGCTAAACTTGGATTATTTGTATCATCACCATCAAGATGAATCACATCCACGGCTGTTATATCAGGATTTTGTGAAAAGCCCTCTTTCAAGTGTGAGTAATTCCTTTTACAAAGTTGCTTAAGCAAGGCCAAGGTGGTGGGGAGAAAGGGAGTAGGACCTTGTCAAAGTCTTTAGACACATGCAGAAAACCCTCCGGCGTGAGGGCTGGGCTAGTAACGTATGAGGTGTTGCATTAACGCCTGAGCACCTTGCAGCTCAGGGCTCGGTGCACCGCCCCACACCACCCTCCGCCTTGTCGGGGGCACATTCCTTCTCCTTGTCCTGTTAAACTGCCTCCCTGGTCCCTCTCCTCTGAGATTATGGTCTAGCAGGCATAATCTGACAAGGAGGGATGTTTCACTCGGGTGTGGCACTTAGGTGACAGAAGGGAGGGGAGCATCTCAAAGGAACCAAGCAGAAGGGCGGTGGGATGAGTCACCCCAGAAGCAGCGCTTCCACTGAATCGCGGATAGGTGGACACTTTAAGCAGGGAACACGGGAAGGGAAGACCCCTTGCAGGTGTGTGCAGAGGTCTGGTCAGGCGGGAGGTGCGCTGTACTGCTAACAGTCAAATACCTTTGCGTGTGTGAAATCACGTTTCAAAGGAAACGATACAATTTTCCTAACTCACGTCACCCCAATGAAGTTAATAAAATCAAAATGAAGATTAAAGTTCCACTGATAATAGTGATGAGGATTTCTCCTGGGCTCTGAGAGTGTGGTTCTAGAAAGACTGGGAAACCTGACTGTTTACTTTTTCAATCCCTGA
>PVJL010011808.1:22854-40716 GCA_004026885.1 Lyroderma lyra
CGCCCCCCACTCTTCCCCTCCCCCTCCCCCAGTTCCTAGCAGCGCAGGCTCAGCCTTGCAAGCTCCCATCTGCCAAAAAAGCACCGCAGCGTCCGTGCAGCCATCGTGGCCGAATGCCGCGAACAGCCGTGGAATCACGGGGACGCCGGCCGGGGGTGGTAGGTGTGACCTGTCCCGATTTCAGTTGTCCCTTCCCATTTTTATCTCAACAACGGACATTTTCTCACGTTGTGCATGTGCTCCTTTAATCTCCCCCCTATGAGTTTACTGCTATTGACTCTCCATTATAAAGAAAATTTGGTGCCAGAGGTTTCATCAGCCTAGAAACTCCGCAAAGTAAATGCAGGGAATAGGAGACTGGGGGTAAGTGATACCAATTCAAGTTACTACCCGCTGGTTTCCACTGCCAGGCTGCTTTCGCTTCACAGGGTTTACCTAACAGAGTGCCGCAGATGGGGGCGGGGAGGCGCTTAAAGCAACAGCAGCTCATTTCCTCACAGCTCCTGCGGCTGCAAGTCCAGAGCCCGTGTGCCAGCAGGGCCGAGCCCTCGCTCCCCGTTTCTGGTTATTACTGGTAATTTTTGGCATTTCTGGCCTTGCAGCTGCATAACTGCCATCTCTCTGTTGTCCCCCAGCGTGTCTGCGTCCTCAGGGGATGTTTTCCTCTCCGTGTGCATCTGTCCCTACACGGAACCTTCCTCTTCTGACAAGGACACCAATCAAATTGGATTAAGAGCTCATCTTACTCCAGTGCGAACTCATCTTAATTATATCTACAAAACCCCTATTTTCAAGTAAAGTCAAGTTCACCAGGACTGGGGATTAGGACTTCCACATATCTTCCCCGCGGGTACAATTCAGCACACGACAGGGACACTGAAAAAAATAAATATTTTTCATTTATTATTTTGCAGTTATGAAAACAGGGGTTTAGGCCAGGTGATCTCTAACTTCATTCCCAATTCTAATAGGCCACAGCCCTGAGACCTAGGAGACTGGGGGTGTTTTTACAGTCTGGAAAGTTTGTTTTAATTGACAGGAAAGAAAAAAGAATACTGTGGTACCCACATGCATGCACACACGCTAGGGTTCAGGCAGAGCAGTGTGAAGCATTTGGTATGCTGGTGGGCGCAGAAGAGAGATCTGTAAGACACAGCAAGCCCACGACCAGCAGCCAGAGGTCACCTGCTAAACAGTCTAGAGGAATTTTGTTTGCACAAAGATTTATTTACAGATTAACCAAGTGACTTTGCAAAAGCCCCTGAAGACTCTTTATGAGAGCTCATAAAATGTATTTGGTGGATGCCTGTTAAAGTTTACAAATGCATGTGTTTAACCATAGTCCCAGGTCTGAAGAAGAGATCTGTGATGGTCCCTTATTTTTTAGGGGTGCAAACAGCTATTGGTTGGATGAAAACTACGTGGTGTATTAAAGTCCTGGCCATAGATAATGCAAGTTTGTCCTTCGTGTTTCCAGTGACCATAAAACCAAGGAGAGGCTGGAACCCAGAGGTTTACAACAGGTTTTGTTTTCCCAATTATTATGCACTTCTCTTTGTCAGGGAGATGAAAAGAGAGAAAAATTGAAGAATAGAGAGAAGGAAAAACTAACATATGCATGTCCTTAGGACTAGGGGAAGGCACCGCTATTTGTAGGAGCTTTTACATGACAAGTGTTTTGTGTAGACCGTCTCATCTGACCCTATGGGTAAGTTCTCCTGTTGTTCCCACTTTATAAAAGAATAAATCAAGGCTTCTCAAGTTAAGTCAGTTGCCTGTAATTATACAAGTAGTAGGAAGTAGAGCAAGAATTTGAACTGAGATCTACTAGATTCAAAATCCTTGGTAATTTTCTCTATGTCATCACGTGAGAGTGTGTGTGTGTGTGAGTGTATGTGTGTGAGTGTGTTTATGAAAAGGGAAAGCATCATTGTGTCCCAAAGTGAGGCTGCCCAACAAGAATGTTAGGACACCAGGTGGTTCCTTGTGAAGTACTGGATATTTTTTATATATACTGGGGATGCGAAAAAATGTATACACATTGTACGAGAGGTTATCTATGTATTACTTTTCAAAATTGAATTGAATTATGGTAGCAAGGTGCAGTATGGCATTCACTCAAAAGATGGTGTTAATCAAATGAGTGCTAACGTCACAATGCGACAGGCAGGACGGTCAAAGAAAATGACGAAAGCACGGTTGTCGTTCGTGGAGCACAAGACCATTTATTTGCCAGGAAAGCGGACAGGATGAAGAGGTGCAGCTGAGTTTCCCCCACGTTCTCCTGATCTAACACCCCTTGACTTCTGCCTATGGGGGACCTTAAAGGATGTGGTGTACCACAGACAACTGGCTACACTGGGAAGAAATTGAAAGGGCATGCTCAGTGATACACGTGGATATAGGGAGCGTGTGAGCCAGAAGCCAGGTCCTTCGAGTAAACAGGTTTTAGCAAGGCTACCTGTGTGCTTGGAGTCCACAGTTCAAGGGCTTTGCAAGGCAGCCCAGAGCTGGCTGCACAAGGACACTGCTCAGAGTGTGGTTGCTGGCTCCTGGAAAAATATGACATTGGAAGCAAGGTTTTTGGTCTCTGGAAATGATTCGAGACATAACTTGTGGCCTGCCTGCCCTGAAGAGAATAATAATAATATAATCGGTAATGCCTTAGCAACATGTACCAAAATATTGATTAAATGCAGTTGTCTGTGACTATTTGTCCTGGTTAAGACGTACTTTCCAGTCTCGCTTTACTGATTTACCCCTATGATTTCCCTTGTTCTGCCCACCCTATAAAATAAACTCGCTGCTGCCAGACGGGGTCTCTGTGTCTCCATCAGCGCACAGAGAAGCACCCGGTCCCAGCTTTTCTGTCTGTGTCTGTGTCTGTGTGTTTTTTTCTCATTCCCCATCACCTCCTCTCCGGTTCACCTGTTCACCCGCGCAGGTCGCGGCATGTGGACACTTGGGTCAGCGTTGGTCAAGCAGCAGTTCTCTGTAATCAGAAGTGTCTGGACGCTGATGGGCACCACTTTGAGCACCTCTTGCAACTGCAGAAGTCCAACGTGACTTGTATTCATCTTTTGTTATTGGTATATATTTAGTGTTACAATTTTAATACGGTTTTTTCCTTTCTTAAAATGTCTATACATTTTTTGGCACCCTCTGTGTCTGTGTGTACACACACGTGCATGTGCACAGACACACACACACACACACACACACACACACATCCAGGCATGTAATATGAAAAATAGGCATTTCTGTTTAGACTTTTTTCCAGACAGCCCTCGTATCTGTCCATGTGTATGTATATTCTACTTTAATAAGTGTACTGATTTTAATGTTAATTTCATCCCAAAAACACCCTCACAGAAACACCCAAAATAATGTTTGACCAAATATCTGAGCACCCTGTGGCCAGGATAAGTTGACACATAAAATTAACCGTCAAGGCACTGGTGAATCCTTCCTTTTGAGAAAAAAAAATGAAGTTCACTCAGTTTGCCAAAATGGATAAAGCTTAATCCTATTGGGATCCAAAGGGAAATTGGGTATAATGTGAGAACAAAGAAAAAACTTACACCATTTCTCCAGCAAAGCTGTCTCTCCCCATAACGTCTAATTAGAGTTCTCTGAGATTCTCTGTAAGCGGCATCTCCCACCGTTCCTTCCAGAATACTGCAAGTGCCAGAACGCTCCTCTTCCCTGAATACCCCAGGCAGCCAGGCATTTGTCGCCGCGGAGCCTGCGAGCATGCTGTGCCCTCGGCAGAAAGTGACCTTTCCTGCCCGCACTCTCCACAAGGCAGACATCTGCCGAACCTTTAAAGGCCCGTGTGTACAGCCCCACCCTCCCCGGAAGCCTTTCCTGTCCCCGCGTGTGATCTGAGTGCCCTGACTCTGCACTCGGCGGCGGCAGGCCCCTTGTCCCTGCCCCGCCGCCCACAGAGCATGGCAGCCGAGCCGACCACTCCTGCCCCTGCAGGAGTCTCTGGGGGCTCTGTCCCCCGCAGGCTTCCTCTGACCTGTTCTCAGCCCCCTCTGTTTTGCACCCAGTTTGTTGTTTTACGTCGGCAGTTGTCCCTGCACCGTTCTGGACCGCTTCGGGCAATACCCTCCTGCAGGGCCCGAGGGCCCGAGCGCCGCCCAGGGCTCTCCGCACTGCACTACGGCTGGATCCATCTGCAGGGGATCTGCCACTCCGGCCCCCGTCGGTTCGCTCTCCTTGCAGAAGGTGAGCTCTCTTCACGTAGAAATTTATCTTATTCTTCTGTGCCTCAGATGTTTTCTTTTCTTTTTTTTTTTTTTGCCAGTTTTATTTTTTTATTTTTTTTTTGCTTTTTGGTATATGGGTATTTCCCTAGCTGGGAATCGAACCCAGGCCAACAGCGCCAGCAGCGCCAGCACCGAAGCCTTAAGCCACTACACCACCAGGGACGTCCATCCTCAGATGTTTTTGATGCTTGATAAATATGTGTGACATGACTCAACAAATAAAATTAAAAACATTTTTATCTTGAGGCTTCCATTTGTTCCTTAAGCTTCTAAATTCTTGCTGCCTTTGAAGCACCACTTCGAGGCTTCGAGGCTCACCCAGCTGAAGGGGATTTGTTCTGCACGGGGCTCTGATTTCCCACAGAAAGCAGCTATGTTTCATTTCTCTGTGTGCTGTCCCGGGCTGTGTCTCTCTGCCAAGCTGGGAAGCTCCACCTGCAATCAGTGTTTTGTTCTTTTCATATGATGCATTAGAAAGTACATGTTTTAACTACTAGTTGTGGGATGAGAAATGGGTTCTAACTTGCTTTCCTTAATTCATACTTTGTGCTGGATGCAGATAAGCCATAGTGACAACGGTCATGTTTATTTGTCACATCGGTGCCTGCTGTTTGTGAGTCTGTTTCCCGAGCATTTGAAAATATCTTTGATGACAGGTGAGAGTTAGTCACCACCTAAAACCCAGCATCTCACGTGTGCCAGGGACTAATCAGACACTAGGTCAATACTTAGCAATGACTGCTGTATTGTGACAATCTCCTCCTGACTCTTAGTTACTTAATAAGGGGACAAGATAATTCATGTTTATTATCTACCTTTTAGAACTCATCCTGCGTGGTATTTTACCTTACGATTTCATTCAAGGCCTTGGGGAAGTCATTTCACCTTTCTTGGCCTCCGTTTCATTATCTATAAAGTGAGGTTGATATTAACACTCAACCTACAGGGTTGTTACAATGAACTAAATTGATAAAGTCACTGACTTATAAACTTCAAGAGTGAATGTTATAACGTGAATTATATCTTCATAATTTTTAAAAAGCCCCCAGATGTGGTGAAAATACTGCTTCTTATTTGAAGGAGGAAGGTTAACATCAGACCACCTTCTCCACCCAGCGGCGTGAGTGTGCTGAAGTTCTGTGTCTCGGTCAGAAGATGCAAACAGGCCTTCCTAGAACTCAGCCCAATAGGAAAGAAAAAAGACACTAATATTCCACTGTACTTTCCAATAGCAGCCCTTATGCCCGTCTCCAACCAATAATGTGCCGAAGATAATGACTATCCTGACTTCTAAGAGCAGAGAGAACGTTTACATGATTAAAAGGCATATAAATAGATCACATAACACATATTATTTTAGCCAATATATTCTTTGATTCAACAATATTATTTGTGTAATTAATCCATGTTGCCACATATTTCAGTAGTTCGTTAGTTTTAATTGCTGTAGAAAATGTCATTAAGTTAGCTTCTTGATATCTTTTTTGATAAATACAAGCAGACATGAAAGGATCACCAAATACCAAGGTCATGTGTCTGCTACAGAAGACCCCAAACAAAGGTATCATACAGAAAAAGAAAAAGGAAAGCAATTTTTAAAGAAAACAGAGAAGATATAGGAGATTTTTTTTGTTTTTTTTTTTTGTTTTTTTTTTTTTTTGCTTTTTGGTATGTGGGTAGCTCCCTGGCTGGGAATCGAACCCAGGCCGCAGCACTGACAGCGCCAGCGCCAAGGCCTTAAGCCACTACACCATCAGGGAACTCCAGGAGAATTCTTAAAAACAACAAAACAAAACAACATCACTTTATGCAGAGAGATGAAATAATAAATTGTAACTATAAAGCAAAGAACTAAATATGACAACTCAGTACCTAGAAAGAACATGGATGTAAAAAAAAAGTTCAACTACAATCTGGAAGATAAAGTTAAGTAGGTCTCCCAAATACAGGAAAAGAAGATGAGGCCATGGAAATAGGAACTAGAAGGCAAGGAAACGAAGCACGAGGGCCGGCAGCCAAGTTACTTCAGGGCTGTAAGGACAGACCTTCAGAAGGAGAGGGGAGACGTGCAAGGACAGACCTCCGGAAGGAGAGGGGAGCTGTCAGAGGAGCGTTTGCAGACAAACTCCCACACGGAAATCAATGCTGTTTCACATGGCAATGCACAGTTGGCGCTTAGCCTAAGGTACAACAGTGGGACCGTATCTAGGAATAAAACTGAAATTCAAAGTAAGTATCAGAAATGGGGCACACTTCTTATCAGTGACACTGAACACCAGAAATAATAACACTTCCTATTTTGGAAACAAACAAAACAAGACAAAATATTTCCAAACCTACATTTCTACATCACAACTATTAATTCAATGTGAGAGTACAATAGATGCATTTTTAGATATTCAGAGTCTCACAAATTTATATGCTATGAGCTTTTTCTAAAGACACTTGCACATATTATTTTCTGTAATACCTAAAGGTGAAATAAAACCAAAGAGAGGAAGATATGGGATCCAGGAAACAGGAAATCAAATGAACTAGAGGTGAAGGAATCCACAAGGAAATGCAGAAGAGATCCTGAGATTATGATCAATCACCATTGAAAGAGTTCAAAACGCTTGGGAGAGATTCCCAAAGTGGTTACGTGGATAGGGTAGCGAATGCTTTTGGGTTTAGGGATATAAAATTGAACACTTCTAGTGAGAGAAAAGGTTGAGGTTGAACTAAACACTAAAAGTGCAAAATGAGCTGAGGTAAATAAGAAAATTATTCTCTCTGAAATAGCATTCAAAATAGCCCAAGATACATTTCACGGAAAATGAATAATAATCATAGTATACTGTGTGTCTCAGCCACGAACAGCCTTTAATTAGTCATAATAACTTATTGACCATTAATTCAACAAAAGTTACAACATAACTGCATTAGAAAAACTGGAATCAAGTAACAGGAGTATACACACTACGCAAGGAGATAGGAGGGTGACAAAAGACAAAAACATCACGACACACGAGTCCATTTACAGACGTAGATATAGAGTCTAAAACTCAACAAATGCAAATCATAACAACAACAAATGCAAAACAGTAATCATACTGTTGCGGTAAGTAGGGAAAACACCACAAAAACATCAACCAAAAGTTGAAAGTGGTCGCCTCTGGGACATGGGAATAGGGTTTGTGCACAGCGTGGTGGACTGCTGGTTTTTTAACAAGGAACTGCAGAAAAATTTGTTGTGTTTTTTTCTCTTTAAACTCTATGCTTCCATAATTTAAATAGAATTTAAAGAAAAACTTAATGCTGTATAAATTAAATAAGCATTTTAAAATGGTATTACTACTCTTTATTTGCTCTGATTTGTAGGTATACATGCACACAGGGACATAATTACGTGGCCATATTCCTGTGACTAATTCGAGCATTCTCGTCTCCTGGTTACCTATGGGCTTTGCAATGAATATTCAGTAAGAGTAGAAAATGGTATTTACTTCTCAAATGCCATCATGCCACATCATCGACTTGTGACCCTGGCGTGTTTCCCAGACACTGGTCAGATTACATGAGAGGGTATCCGCTCTCTATTGATATGTTTGGTACAGAAGTACATCCCTGAGCTGTGAAAGGCCAGTAGTTCTTCACCAAGTAGGTGTCCCAGTTTGGGGCAATCCGGTACCCATTCTATGCCAAGGGGAGGGCTTATTCTAGAGCTCTAACAGACACACAAAATACAGATGTGTGCAAAGCACCCATGGCACTGTGTTGCCTTTTTTGTCACTTCTGCATTTTTTTCTTCTATTACAAAACACTGAAATACAAATGTTTATATTTGAAGGCTGAAAAGAACACAGAGTTCCTTCAAACACAAAAATTACCCAAGTCTGGGGGGAAATTAGAAATAAGGAAACAAGACGTGTTTCTAATTCCATTTCTAGCAGTTTGCATGGAAGCAGATAATTCTCTCAACCGTGTTTTTATCTGAAAGTGCTTTCTCATCTAGGGACCCGGGGAAGGAAAGGATGTCCATAGGAGAGTACATTGGGTAAAACGAGAGTTATATTCATTGAAAAGTTACTATGAATTTATCTGACTTTATTTATTCTAAGCCTTACATTAATTGTGTAAGAGAGGTATTGTGAGTTCCATTTTATGTAATAAGAGATCTGAAGCACAAACAAGTGAAAAGACCTGCAGTCTCAGGGCAAGGCTGCTCCAGAGCCAGACTCAAGCCCAGGGACATCCACTTTCAAAGTCCCAAACTCCACTGGACCTGGTGTCTCTTGTGATGGGACCAAGGGAGGCAGCCTGTGAAGTATGGAAACAGACAAACTTGTTTTGTTTGAGGGCATTGTTGATCAAGGCTAGTAAGGCTATCACAAAGCCACGTGTAACAGAGTGATCTGTATTATAGTTCACACTGCGATTCTGTGTTGCGTAGCACACATCTAAGTGTCACTGGTCACTTAATCTAATTACCTAAGAATGCATAAACAGCAAGGGTTAGCAGCGCAGTATGGAATGAGAAGGCCAGACATAAGTGCACATTTACACTGACCAAACATTCCACTGAGTGTCTGTGCTGGTGTTCCAGGGCCTGTTAGGCACTCCCACATTCACTGTTTTTATTTCTAACTCTATAAAAATACCGTATCCGCTAATGTGTTCAGCAGGGAGGGACACTTGATATAACGAATACAGTGGATTTGTGAGGCACCAGCAGGATTCTGGAAGAGGAGAACGTGGATTTCAATTCTGGTTTTGCTTTTATTAGCCATGAAGCTTTGGTCAAGTTTCTTCCTTCAAGTAGAAAGAGTTAGAACATGAATGGGGCTGCAGAAAGGTTTTCTGTAATGTCCTATTCAGTTTCTGATCAACAGAGGAGCATTTGACTCACAAAATACACTCTCTATTAATTAATCCTATGTTTCCATTTTAACTCTTTGCAAAAAAAGTCAGTTAACATGATAAGCCTGAGATTTGTGCCAATTTAAATCCCTGATGGGTCCCATTTTCTTCTGAATCTTCTATTATTATCTCATTTTCACACTGTTTCTTTCATGGTCCCTTCCACACTCTTCGTTTTGTCACTTACGTATCCTGCATTTTAACACCAGAAACAGTTACTCCCCTTGGCTTACCTGTAGGTGGAATTTGGTTTCTTATCAAAACAAAGAGTCTAATGGGGAAACAGCTTTCCAGTGATTTTCCCTCCACTCAAGATACGTCAGCATTTATATAGCACACACAAACTTAGAAAGAATAACGAAGATAAATAAAGGCTCAACTCATCATAGAAATAGTATCATGAAATAGCAAGGTTCATTGTCTGCTTGAGAGAGCAGAGAGGAAGCTCTCTGGAAGTTTATAATTGGAAAAAGGCTGCGATCTTTCCAACAGGACATTACTGCTTTTTAATGAGATTATGAAATCTAATAATATTCTAGAAAATGTACAGTTGTAGATAGAGGACTATACAATTTATTAGTGTATGTGTATGTGTGTATATGAGCATTTACAATTAAATAAACATATAGCCATCGAGTAATCCCAAACCATGTGTGTTCTTGTAAATGGGTTCTCTCATTTAAGCCTCCAAATAGCTATATTATTCTCCTTTAAGGTGTTCACATGAGGCATATTAGAGTGGCTGATGTGATAAGGGTGTATACATACTGTTAATATAAGAAATATGAGAATGGAATATATCAGTGGTGAGGTAAACTCTTTGGTTTCTCTTGCTCAGGAAGAAAAATATTCCAATTGTTTTATGCAGTGCCAATTTGATCAATCCCATCTGAGAGTGTGTGGATCACTGTATGTAATGTGAGTAAGGGTTCTTAGGATAGAAATACAGATATACAGATACAGATACAGATACAGATATAGATACAAATATAGATATAGATACAGATACAGATATAGATACAGATATAGATATAGATATAGATGGGAGACAAAGGGGTTGTTTTGTAATTGGCCCACAGTTACGGAGGCTGACAAGGCCCACAGTCTGCTCTCCGCAAGCTGGAGACCTAGGAAAGCTGGTGGTGTAATTCGGTCTGAGTCTGAAGACCTGAGAATTGGGGAGCCCTGGGTAGATTTCAGAGTCCTAAGGCTGGAGAACCAGGAGCACCCATTCCAAGGGCAGGAGAAGATGAGTGTCTCAGCTCGTCAGAGAGTGCATTTGCCCTTCTTACGTGCTTTGTTTTATTTTGGTTCTCAACAGATGGAATAATGTTCACTTTGCGGAGAGCCATCTGCCTCACTCAGTTCAATGCAGATGCGTATCTTTTCTGAAAACACCATCACAGACAGATCAGAATGAATGTTTTGCCAGCTACGTGGTCAACTCTTAGCTCAGTCAGGTTGACTCGTATAATTAACAATCTCACAAGAAAAGTGAGCAGTCTAGCGTTCCAGAATCCCAGGAATTGAAAGTTAGTGACCAACTGCCAAGGAGTTCAGCAGTCAGCTTTCTCCAACTCCATCCTCCCGCCTGTGTCTAGGAATGAAGTTCCTCTGATACAGTCTTCCTGTTCAAAGTAAAAATGCCCTTTTGTAAAAACTATGTCTGTATCTTTCCTCCTCTTTGACATAAGATGATGGAAAAGATCAACTGTGAGGGAAAAACACCCTTGAAGTCGCTAATTGGGAAGAAGTGAAAGAATCCGGCCTGTGATCTAGTTTCTCCTTTTAAGAGGAGACATTACTGGGAAATAAGGTGGGTTATCCAGTCTCATCTCATTGAAAAAATGACAGTGTTATAACTGCCTAAACAAGTTGAACTTGGGCCCATGTGAGAATAGCTAGATGAATACTTCCAGCTTTAATTGTAATTAAAAGTCTAAACACAGGGGAGAGAAGCCTAAATAAGGAGAGAAGTGACCAGTTGGAGTCATAGAATAGTAGACTCTCAGTTAACCAGCACCATGCCAGATAAATTCTTTGATGTTTTTACCATTTAATTCAGAGTGCCGGTTGCTTGGGTTCCAGTTTATGGGAGTCTAATGTATACAGAGGGTGCCAAAAAATGCATACACATTTAAAGAAAGAAAAAACTGTATTAACATTGTAATATTCAATATATACCAATAACAAAAAATGAATATGTCACATTTGACTTCTGCAATTACAAGAGATGCTCAGAGTAGTTACCATAAGCATCCAGACACTTCTGATTATGGCAAACTACTGCTCAAGCAATGCTGACCAAAGTGCCCACTTTATCACTGCACATGCTGTTACAATTTCCTCCTGAAGTACCATCAATGTAGCTAGTCCCCCATAGGTAGAAGTAAGGGGGTGTTAAATCAGGAGAATGTGGGGGAAACTCAAACAACATTTTCGAATTTCAAATATCACTTCAGAATGGTCTTGCACTCCTCTAATGAAAACCGTGCTCCCACCATTCTCTCTGATTGTCCTGCCTGTCACATGGTGACGCTAGCATCATTTCATTAATGCCATCTTTTGAATGAATGTTGTACTACACATTGCTACTATAATTCAATTCAACTGCAAAAAGTAATTCATAGATAACGTTGCTGAAAATGTGCATACATTTTTTGGCATGCCAGTATACATGGTAGGTGAAACAACGTGATTAGATATAATCAACTTAGGGGAGCAGGAATGTACCCAGGATAGGGACTTGTCAAAGGGAATAGCAGAGAAAGACCTGTTTGTGAAGGTCAAAGAAGTAACAGTAGATGTGGATGTTGGCACTAGAGAATTTCAAAAGCAGAGAAGAGATCAGTGATAAATGCAACAGATGGACTTGAAAAGAACTGAAAAAGATTCCACATGATTTATCAACTGTAGTGAAAAGTCACTTTTACTAAAATAATTTCAGTTGACTTCAGGGTCTAAAAGTCTGATGACCGTGGTTTTAGGAGGACATGAGAAGTGAACAGGTTC
This sequence comes from Lyroderma lyra, assembly GCA_004026885.1. Lineage (NCBI taxonomy): Eukaryota > Metazoa > Chordata > Mammalia > Chiroptera > Megadermatidae > Lyroderma > Lyroderma lyra. The sequence goes on from PVJL010011808.1 coordinate 35,040, forward strand.
AGGGTTACAGTTAGTTTGGGACAATCTAACTGGTTTGAACAATCTAACTGGTTGGGACAATCTAACTGATTCGGAGCCAGTTAGCAGCAGAGAGATGCAATTGTGGGAGGCAAATGGCATACATGACAATGACCAGAAGCTGATGAGTGTTTGTCTTCATCCAGCCAACACTTCTGGCCACCTGGTACGACCCGGGCTAGGACTAATAACACGGGCTCTTCTCCCCATTTGTCCTGATGTTCCCCCTGCTGATTTGGAGGATTTACCCTTCAGAAAAGCCTTCTGTGTTTATCACTGGGAGTAATGCTGCACCATAAAAAAAATTAAAAAAAAAAAGCATTGAGTAATTGAGGGGAATAGAAACCTTGCAAATTCATAACCTACAATCTTTCCCTTCAATCTTTAAAATATTTCCATTACATTTACTTTATACCCATGTCAAGAAAGTGAATCTAAAGGCATGAATATCAGTAGCCTGAGGCAGAATGGTGAACACTATTCCTTTGGGTTCTATTTCTTTTTTCAATTTATTACCAGTTTTATTCATTAATTGGCTTCTTGCTGTTAGAGCAACCTCCATTTCATTCCTGCCTTGTCTGTTTGTCCATGTTATTTTATAATGCTATTATGAGATATAGTTTTAAGAGTTTATTAAAGATTTAAAAACAAACAGATGGGTGTAATTTAATTGAAAAATGTTGGCATGCCTCTATAAAATTAGTAAACTCTCCTTTGAATCATTTGTGTTCTAAAATTGCCTTGAGGGGAAAAAAAGCATTCCAATTTTCCTTGCACTGTTATAATTTAAAATCAGCCCAGTGTTTGTGTGATCAAATTTGTAAAAATCTGTCACTATTGGAAGAAGGAAAATTAAAGGAATCGATTTACTACAAAGAAGAAAACATGAGATTTCTCCTCCCTCCATAAAAAATTTTATTGTGGTTTTAATATAATTTTCATATCTCTGCTACAATGACAGGAATATACTTTTAGGGAGGAACTTCATCGCTTTACAACATCTGCAATGAAAATTCAATTCCTCAGAATCAGATGCTTTATGTAAATACCTAGTTCACTGTTCTGTGCTTCGTGGGTATGACTTGTAAAAATCTCCAATTTGCATGGTGGTCACTCTCTCCCTCTCTTTCCTCAGGTCACTGAGTATGTGTCCTCTCGTGTTTTAGCTCATGGGAAGGTCAGGGGAGGAGAGCACATGGCTCCATCTCATTAATTTACGGACATCACTCTCCAGATGAAAATGAAGCCTGAACTTAAGGCTTTAAATAGGTAACTTCAATAAAACTCTCTGTGTTACCAAGAACAGACTATTAATGGATGGTAGACCAGAAAGTAAAGATTTGGCCTGCTGGCCAGGCTTTGGCCATAATTAACTGCTTATATACACCAATATATATTCTGGGCTTGAGATAATTGAAAAGATAGAGAGCCCTTCTCTCTGCTCTTGCTCCATAAATATCCCTCCACAGCTACTGAAGGACATATATAAATACGTCTGTTTCTTTCGGGCCCAATTTAAATGAAGAGAAGTATGTTCATGACCATTGTTTGAAAGGCAGGTGAGTTAGGGTCTAATTTAGCCTTAAAAAAATATTTCCCTCCACAAAATAGGTCTTTCCTGAGAATGCCAAACACTTGTTTATAGATTTTGGTGTCACAGGTCATATTTATTATTTTTTGAAAGTGCCGTGGGTCTCTGATTTAGTGATGTCAATCCTTATCAAATTAAACTAACGTTTAAACAAAATTCTAATCAAAATCCCAACAAGGTTTTTCCACAGAATGTGTCTATGGATGCTCCAATACATGGATGTCTTACTATTCAAGATGAATCAACATTGTTGGAAGGAAAATAGTCAGAGAGAACTTTTTATATTATACAGAATTCATACGAAGCGATCCTAATTAAAGTAGTATAACAGAAAGGAGATGTGTACAGAGTCCAATAGAACACAGTGAAGACCCTGGCTACAGACCCACTGACACATGGTAGCTCCACACACAACAGGTTATATAAGTCCAATATAGAATCACAAGCCAATGGATAGGACATGTGAGACTTAATAAATGAATATTGATTTTGCATATAAAATAATGTAAAGCTAGATCTCAAATTAAGGTGATATCCTAAAATACATTCCAAGGGCAACTGAAGTCTTAAGTATAAAAAGCAAATCTTTAAAACATTAAAAGAAAATATGTAAGAACTTTTGCATGTATTGCAAAAATAGTAAATAACAAATCATTTTACATTAAAAGGTGATTGGCCATACTTGCATAACATACTTGCACACAGGCCCCTTTTAACAAATTAATATTTACAGTGTATAAAGAAGCTCCAAAAATGAATTAAGAAAATATAAATCTTTAAATATTCTGAAATCTTATGTGAGCAATTAAGTCACAAAACAGGAAATCTAAAATCGCCAAGGAACAAATGCAATGTCGCTTGACCTCATAGTAAATGCAGAAAAAGCAAATGCAATCCAGGTGGCTGTAATTTTATACCCATTACTTTGCGGCAGTGGAAAAGTCTGCTAATAGTAAGTGGTCGCACAGATGGGGAAAATCACCAACCAACACTATACTGTTTGGAAAGCTATTCTGTGTAACCACTTTTGAAGATAATTTTTAAAAATATAGTAAAGATGATTATGTGCATAAATTGCCAGTCAGTAATTCTACTTCTGGGTAACTAATTCACTAACATGCATTTATTAAATTTCTATTAACTATGAATATTTTCCTTTGTCTTAGGGCTATCATGATTAATAAGATAAAAAGTTTTTTATGCACAAGAAACTTACATTTTAGTGAAAGAAGGCAAGTACAAAATTAAAATAAACACAGAAACATGTAATAGCAAATTGTAATAAGTATTCCAAAGAAATGTTAAAACTCAGAAAAGAAAATAAAACTTGAGGGATGTGCTATTTTAACCTAGGTTGGTCCAGAATAGCTTCTCTAAGCAAGTGACACATGAGCAAAACCTGAGTGGAATGATGGGAGAACAAGGTCAAGGGCCTGAGGACTCGTATAGGGACTTGTTAGATAAGGAATCCTCTCGTGGTTAGAGCAGTGTGGGGAGTGAAAGGACAGGAAGTCAGAGAATGGACTTGTCCCAGATCACTTAAAGCCTTTTAGGTGACCACAAATCATTTGCTTTTTAGGAGATTAATTATTATTTTTTTATGCAGGAGAATGTTACACTACGACTGAAGTCTTTGAAAACTTATGTCAGTTCTTGATAGTTTGCTAAAGAACTTGGGGAGCCTAGAAGGGAGACCATGTAGGCAGCCACTTCTCTAAGTGAGAGCTGATGACTGAACTCTAGGACATGGGAACAGAGAGCGATGCCAACATATGCTGGAGGGAGTTTCTGTGGTACTTGCTGAATGACTGGGAATGGTATTTGAGATAAACTGGCTTCCTATTCCTAGGTTTCTCCGTTCTTGGGTTTCTGGTATCTGATGGTGCCACGTCCTGAGAGCTGGGGGAGGTTTGGAAGTGATAATTAAAATGACTCCTTCACAATTACATCTAGAGATGCCTACTAGATTTTTCAAATGAAGAACATTAAGTGGGCAGTTGGAAATATAAGCTCCATAGAAAGGTCAGGCTAGCAGATAGATATTGGGTAATTACGTGTTCATAGATGGTGTTCCAAGCTCTAGCAATGTGTGATCTCACTTAGGACGTGAATAGAGATGTTGCTGCAAGGTCCAGTCACAGTCCTAAGCATTCGTTCGATGGTTCATAGTCCTGAAGAGGAGTTGTACTGGGCAAAGAAGGCTGAGGACCAGCCAGTGCAGTGGGGGGAGCCAAAGAGATCCCAAAGGATTCCATGTGTACCAAGAAGCTGGTCCAAGCACACTGTATTTTCCCCATACTGACACCCAAAACAACCTAAAGCCATTAGGAGAGAATTAGAAAAAAATAAAACACGATATGTTCATTCATAGTTATTATATGTAGGTGTTCAATGAGTACACTGATGGGAGCAGGTTTGTAAAGATCAGTGTTGAGTATTAAGTGGAACAAAGTACCCAGATATCTGAACGATTGATTAAGAGAATTAACCCCCGAAATTAATGTTGTTTATTTCTTTGGCTTCATGTGTTTGTGTTAAAAACATAAAAATACAAATGGGAAGAAAAGACAACATCAGGAGAGTGGCTGCCACTTGGTGGGGAGGCAGGGGACTGCAGTGAGAATGTGGGACAGCAACGATTTTAGCAACAGTTTTATTTTTCTTTTAAATTAAGTAAACATGAAAAAATGTTAACGTGTGTTGAGTTTGTGAGTTGGGTGCCCAAATAATTATGTAACTTATATATATATATATTTTTGGTATGGTTAAATTTTTTAATAGATAAACATTTTTTATAACCTAATTATAAAAAATACATCATGAGGACTTCCCTGGTGGTATAGTGGCTTAAGGCTCCGGTACTGTCAGTGCTGTGGCCTGGGTTCGATTCCCTACCAGGGAGCTACCCACATTAAAAAAAAAAATCATGAGTAAGTTATGGTACGCATAGTGGGGATGAAAAGCTGTTAATCATACAATAACTCTGCAGGATTGGAATACTTTTGTTTGAATAAATACACACGTAAAGAATTCTAGAAACAAGGGAGTTCCCTGGTGGTGTAGTGGCTTAAGGCTTCGGTGCTATCAGTGCTGCGGCCTGGGTTCGATTCCCAGTCAGGGAGCTACCCCATACCAAAAAACAAAAACAAAAACAAAAACAAAAACAAAAATTCTAGAAACAAAAGTCTATAGGAAATACTATGTTTTATGACCAGTACTTTAGATATAAAAGCCAAGATTGCACTATGAATAAAGGAGAAGTGCAGTAAATGTTTCATGAAAACTATGTCTTAATTGCAAAGAATTAAAATGGCATTGCTTGAGGCTTACTATTTTCTGAGAATATTTAGATATGTAAATATATTAAAATCACTAAAAACATTTGTGTTTTTACTGTGCTAATTTTTTTAGGTTAAAGTATTCTCAAATTATGTAATCTGATGTGTCTCCAATATAAACAATTGTTATTAAACCATTTTATCGTAGTTAAAACTTGGTTGCAAATTAATTGTTTGATATGTATGCTTGGTTAAACAAATCTATATACATGCATATAATGTAACATTGTGAACTTCAGGAAAAGAGTAATATGCAGTGGAAATTAAGAGTGAGGGACATATATTAATAAATGCTAACATGATTGCAATACATTAGTAATTACTATAATAAATAATAATATTAATTTGGGGTGAAAGACAGGAGAGAAAGTGAACCAGAGTAAAAGAGAAAAAAGGGTGATAATTTTAAGAACATAAATAAATGTAATATATTAATTAAATCTTCATGGTGGTTATTGTGGTGGTATAATCATGGGCAATTTTAATTTTATTCTTTGAGCTTTTCCATATTTTTAAACTTTCTGAAATGAGCACACCTGAAAGTATTTTCTGAGGGAGCAGCTTGGCCAACCGACGGTATTAATGAGGAGGAGGTGGGTTTTAAAAGCAAGTGCTTGTAGCTACCTTTGAAGTGACCATTTGACACACAGAGCTAACTGACTATGCACCCAAGCAGCAGCACCGTGTCTTGGCCGAGGGAGTGGAAACGTAGCGCATCTTAGGACTTTTC
>PVJL010011809.1:0-40595 GCA_004026885.1 Lyroderma lyra
GTGGTACATATACACAATGGAATATTACTCAGCTGTAAGAAAAGATGAAATATTGCCATTTGCAACAAAATGGATGAACCTGGAGATCATCATGCTAAGTGAAATAAGCCAGACAGAAAAAACAAAGAACTGCATGATTTCACTCATATGCGGAATATAAAACTGAAAGCAAAGAAAAAAAGAAATGAACAAACAAATAGCCCATGGACACAATCAATAGTTTAATGTTTATTTGGGGACGAGTGGGTTAGGGAGGGGAGAAAGGGGAGGGGGTGGGAGAGGATGGGGGAAGCTAAATATAAGGTGATGGAAAGAGAAGTCACATTAGGTGGTGAACTTATTATACATCAAGTTGACAATGCACTGTAGTCTTGTATGCCTGAAACCTATGTAATCCTTGTTAACAGATGTCACCCCAATAAGTCTAACAATAAAAATGAATTTAAAAAAATGAGGAATTAAAAACACTGGTTGTAAGAATGCTCAATGAACTTAGAAGAGGTGTTAATGAACTCATTGAGAACTTTAATGAACAGATAGAAAACATAAAAATGGAGATAGAAAACATAAAAAGTCAGAAATACAGAATACAGTAACTAAAATGAAGCACACATTAGAGGAATCAACAGTAGAATAGATGAAGCAAAGCATCAAGTCAGTGATTTAGAAGATATGGTAGCTGATAACACATAGTCAGAACAACAAAAAGATAAAAACAAATTTAAATTAAGATAGTTTAATGGGAATTCAGAACAACATCAAGTGTATCAACACCACATAATAGATGTACCAGAAAAATAAGAGAGTGAGAAATAGTGATATAAAATTTCCCTAACCTGGCAAATAAAATAGACATACAAGCCCAGGCAGCACAAAGTTTAAAACAAGATTAACCCCAAAAGGTCCATAGCAAGACATGATCATTAAAATGCCAAAAGTTAAAGACAAAGAAGGAATCCTAAAAGCAACAAGAGAAAAGCAGTTAGTTACCTACTAGGGAGCTCTGATAAAATTGTCAGCTGATTTCTCAGCAGAAACATTGCAGGTCAGAAGGGATTGGCAGGAAATATTCAAAGTGGTGAAAAGCAAGGACCTACAAGTAAGATTAATCTAACCAGCAAACTTATCATTTACATTGACTCAAAGGACAGATAAAGAACTTCCCAGACAAGAAAAAGCTAAAGGTGTTCATCAATACCAAACGAATGTTACTGGAAATATTAGAGAAATTTCTTTAAAAAGAAGATGAAGACAATATCACAAATACAATCAATAAAATGGCAATAACTATATCTATCAACAATTATTTTATATGTAAATGGATTAAATGGATTATATGCTCCAATAAAAAAGTAGGGTGGCTAAACAATAAGAGAAGAAAACTTTTGTGTATGCTACCTACAAAAGACTCAGTTCAAATAAAAAAAAGTAGTCAAAGTGAAAGTAAAGGGATGGAGAAAGTATTACATGAAAATGGAAATGGAAAAGCTGGAATGGCAATACTTATACCAGGCAAAATAGACTTGAAAACAAAGGTTATAATGGAAGACAAAAACAAACAAACAAATAAAAACAGTAATCCCATTTCTGGGTATTTATTTAAACAAACCCAAAACACATTTTAGAAGGGATATATATGTCCATATATTCATTGTAGCATTATTTACAATAGCCAAGATATAGCAGCATCCTGCATGTCTATGCAAAAATAAATGGATAAAGAAGAGTTGGTACATATGTACAAGGAAATATTACTGGGCCATGAAAAAGCAATAAAATCTTGCCATCTGCAACAACATAAATGGGCCCAGAAAATACTGTGCTGAGTGGCATAAGTCAGACAGAAATAGACAAATGCCATATAATTTTACTTTTATGTATAATCTAAATTAATAAACAAACAAAATAGAAACAAATTCATAAATACAGAGAAAATTTTGGTGGTTACCAGTTGTATAGGGTATTTGAGGGTTGGTTAAAAATGGAAAAAGAATTAAAAAGTGCAAGTTAGTAGATACAAAATCATCATAATGATGTAAAGTATAGCATAAGAAATATAGTAAATAATATTGTAATAACTATTTATGTTGTCAGGTGGTTACTAGGTTTATCAGAGTGATCATTGTGTGAGTTATATAAATGTCTACTTACTATGTGGTAGATCTGAAACTAATATGATATTTCATATCAGCTATAATTGAGAAATAAACAATTATTAAAAAATTAACCTAATAAATATGAAATTATAGTAATGTAAAGAATATTTGTTTGTTTTGTTATAGTAGACAGAAAGCTAAAATAAAATTGTAATTAATTCAACACAAATCACCTTGCAAACTTATTATGGTGTTCTTGTATTTACTCCAAACATTTTCCTCAGCCTGTATTATGCTTGCCACTAGGCAAGAGAGCTTTCTCCTCTTCCATTCTCCCTAAATTGGAGACAGAGGTGTCAGGAGACAGTGTGGGCAGTGCAGTTGTAATGGGGAAAAAGACGTAATCTTGGGAACTAGATCCTATCTTTCCTCCTTTGAACATACTGACTCTGAAAGTTACACCAAATAACAATGGCTTTGCATCTCTTCAAAATCAATTTAAGGTCCAAGGAAATGATACCTCACTAATGTCAGAAATGCACATTAGGAAGATATTTCCTTGAGTTACCTCATGCATTTTCCCAGGTGCCTTTTTACAAGTTTCGGTCACCTGGAGGAAAAATATTTTTCCTTATCATCAGAGTAACCGAGGATATTAGGATACTTGTTCTTATGATGGGACAAGTACAGAGGGTTTATTATGAGTGAGCCATGACCTCATGCCTAAATTATTTCAGACTTCTCCACAAGCTGGGGATCTCTGATTATGTAGAATTGTAAAGTCATTCTTCTTTAGTGTTCAATTTCTTTCCTCACTCAAAAGTATCTATTCTCTGTGAAGTTCTTGGTAAACTCTACATGGTATTTTTTTTCTTTTTGTATAATGTACTCTCATGTATAATGCACACCCACATTTTTGGCTCAAACTTTCAGGGGAAAAATCTTTTGTTTTAATGTTTTAATTATTAACTTCTAAAGTTACACTTTTATCTCATAAGTATAAATAAAAGAATTTAAAAACATTTATATAGATACAGAATTAGTACTACCCATGTTTAATGTGCATCATTATTTTTTCCTTGACAAATTTGGGCAAAAATGTGTGTATTACACATGGAAAAATACAGTAATCCCAAATGTGGATATTCAGCTATTTTTCATGCTTCCTATATATGTTCACCTGAAGCTTGATCTCACATGTCAGGGCACCAAGGTATTTTGGGAGTTGTGCTATATTGCCATCTGGAAATAGAAGCAAAGAGGCATAAGAGCTCAAATTCTATCAGTCTCAGATAATGTGGGTAGGTAAAAGTTATATTTTAAACCCAGTGAAGTAGCACACTTGTGATGTTTAGCTTTTGATTCAGCAAAAATAAGGCTAACATTAATTTTGAGTCTGAAAATTAAGTACTTGGAAGAGTGGTAATTTTCTGCTTTAGAGACATCAAGGTAACCCAGGTTTTTTGTCATTATCTTACTAATTGGCCTTATAAAAAGCCATTTTCTCTTCTGGACTTCAATGTTGCCATCTTTAAGGTGACAGGTAAGGATTAAATGATTTTTGGGCCCCTACAGCTCTGACATTCTCTGGTCTTGTATAGGTTCACAAAATCAAAATTGATACTCCATCATTCCATTGATCTTAACAAATTATTCTGAAATATTTTATTTAAATATCTAACCTACTCTTCCTCTGCTGTTCCTCAAAATGCAATTTAATAGCCAAATTAAACTATTCAAGGCTTTGTAGATTCTGTTTAAGAAGTACAATCTGCGGTGTCTTATTGTCTTCTCATAATTTTGAAACAACATTTTATCTCTGATAGAGCTCATGATCAATTTTCTTTACAATATCTTTGCTTACTTTTGGGTAACTATTTTCCTCAACACTCCTTATCACTAAAATATTTTTAACTTTTCTTACCTCTGATCCTATCATCTTTCTTAACTGGTATTACTACATTGATCCTCTCTAACTTACTAAATGTACTCTAATGAGTGTTATGTCAAAGGAAATAGCACAGTAAGTACCTCTGAATATTATCTCTTCATTAAAAGCAACAGTAACACTAATAAACATAATCAAGGATTCTGAAAATTAATATAAGACTTGCAATAATACCAGTTTCATTTAGTAATGAAAAGTAATTAAATCAGAATAGTGAGTTTTGCAGCCCTTTGTCTGTTCTCACCTAAAACTTCATGATAGCCAAGAAAAGCAACAGCCTGCAATCATGGTGAAAACCAGTAGCCAGGCTGCCACCAGTGGGTTCAGAATAGAATCAGATCTATTTCTAAGCCTTATTATTAGAAAATTGACATTATTTGGCCCATCTGTTTGTTTCTTAGAAAGCCTACTAGCAAGGCTTGTCTGCATTTGAACAGGCTCACTGCTTACCTAGTATATGCAGAATTTTTTCAGGGGCATTAATTGAAAGTAATCATGGTGACTTTTATCAATGCTACTATTTGAGGCAGAGGTAACAGTTAAGAAAAACACCAATCTGACTAATAAATCTAAAAGAAAAACCAGGGGAATAAAGTGACCAAAGGAGGCTTTGAAACCTTTGGACATATTCTTGAAAATCTAAAAGTCCATGTGCATGTGCCTTATAAGAAATTCCCAGTACTATGCACATTCCCAGGAAAGACTGGAGAAGGCTTTACACTCTTACCTCTCATTTATTTTTAGGCTATTCGAAATCATAAAATAAAGGCCAAGGCTAATGTGTAAACTTTTCATATGAGTGTTGAAGACATGACCCAGCCTATGGCAGAAATTCAATGAACTCCACAAATAGGATAAACTCAAAGATACTCACCCTGAGACACATCTTAATAAAACTTACAAAAGTAAAAGTTAATGACAGAAATTTGAAAGCATCAAAAGAGAAGTAGCTCATAATTTACAAGGACACTTAATTAAAATCTCTAACTAGTTTTTCATCAGAAACCAGAAAAGCCAAAAAGCAGTCATATATGACATATATTCGAAGTGTGAATATAAACTTGCTAAATAATTTTATATCTATTTAAGCAAAACTAGCATTCAAAAATATAGAAAATTTATGACATTCTGAGATTTAAAAAATATATTCTAAGAATGTATTGCTAGCATACTTGCCTTATAAGAAATTCCAAAAGGGCTGTCATGAATTGAATGAGATGATGCAGAGGTGACATCAGTAATATGCTGAAATTGAATGTTCCTTGCTTTCATCTCATCCCATATGCAACATCCTGGCAGCTTTCAATGGACAAAAGTGTCTTTATGGAAACTTTGAGAATAAGATAGGAGAATGCAATACCATATTAAAGCCCAAGACCAAGAAGAGCTGCTTAAGGCAAGCCCATACCTTGGTGCCAGGCTTGCCAAACCTAGCCCCACATGCACACAAATAGCAACCCTATCTTATCTCCTATGGACTTGACTCTAGCATCCTGCCAGCAGCCTCATCTTCCAAGGAAAGTGGAAGGAGTCATGCATATCCATTTTTTTGGTATGCCTATCAGCCATATATTCAATTATAGATTCTGAAGCAACCCTGTAACCCAGGTCCAACCTAGCTCAATGGCCAGTCCAGAGTCAGTCCTCCCAGCATATGAAGCAGGTGGGAGACATTCTCTTATATCCATTCAGTTGACAGGCCTACAGAATTTGTTCTGACTGTTAATTCAAAAGCATCCCTGTGACCCAGCTTCAGTTCTATACTCAGTATGACCTCCCTGGGAACCAGTGATGTCTATATCTCTGGTGAAAGGCCTAACAAATTCAATCCTTTCTAACTTTGAAGTTAGTCCTGAAAATAGACACAAAAGTGAATCTAAGCATTGGTAACAGCCCTGCTCTGTTGCAGTCCAGAAAAATAGCTTTGCCCACCCAGGGAACTGGTGGAAAACACCTCCACCCAAGCCCCTAGTATCAGGCCTGCTGACCTTGGTATTGGCTAAATGCCCTAAAACAAGAATGTAGCCCAGCTCCAGCTTCATTTTGCATTGCTACTGTTGGCAGTCTTGCCTATTCAAAAACTGCTCAGAGACCTAGTGTAATACATAACAATAACAAGCCCAATGTGTGCAGGCTCAACTTTGGCTTCAGAAAAGTCTCCATTATCTGTCACAGCTTGCTCAATCATGACCCAAGAGGCAATCACATTTACCTGTGGTCTCAGTAATAGGCCTACCAATAGGAAACCCAATTGCAGACCAAGCATAAACCATGTGGTTTCGCTCCAGCCCCACTTGACTATGATAACAGAGAGAGTCCATTGGTCCATTACTCATCAGGGAAATAATTTTACCTGCCTAAATGAGTCTATAAAAAAAGGAAAATATTTTTGCTTCTCCACAAACATAGAAATCAATGCAAAGCTACACAAATCACAAAGAATTGAGCAAGCATCACATCACCAAAAAAGCAAGCAAACATATAAATAGATAAATAGATAAAGCTTAAGTACTTAACCAAAAAGAAATGAAAATATATAAATTGCCTGACAACAAAAAAAATCAAAATATTCATTTTAAGAAAGTTCAGTGAGCTAAAAATGAACACAGTTAGACAACCCAATGAAATCAGGAAAACAGTACATGAACAAAATGAGAAGTTCAACAGAGTTAATAATAATAATAATAAGTTCTGAAGCTGAGAAACAAATAAATCAAATTTTTAAAGTGCAGTAGAGAACATCAACAGCACACTTCATTAAGCAGAATAAAGAATCTGTGAACTCCCAGATCATTTTAAATTATCCAGTCAGAGAAGAAAGAGGAAAAAAGAAAGAATCAAGGAAGCTTATAGGACTCATGGAACACTACCAAAATAATATAAGCATTATGGGTATCTCTGAAGGAAATAAAAAAGGGGGAAGCAAAAGCTTATTTAAGAAAAGATAATGGTTGAAAACTTCCCAAATCTGAAAATACATATGGATATTTAATAACATAATACTCAAGTCCCCCAAAAATTGAACTCTATGATAATTTCACTGAGACACACTATATTCAATCTGACAAAAATCATAGATAAACATTTTGAAAGTATGAAAGAAAAGTAAATTGCTACAAGCAAGGAAAGACCCCATTAAATATCTAGTGGAATTCTCAACAGAAACCTTTCAGCCAGGAGGGAGAGAAAAGATATAAATATTTAAAATTCTTATAAAAAATAATAACCTACTAACCAAAAACATTTTACCCAAAAAAGTTATTTTTCAGAAATAAAAGAGATAAAGATTTTCTTTGAAAAGAAAGCAGAGGAAGATTATCAGAAGACCTGCTGGACAAATAATGCTAGAAAGATTTTTTCCAAGCTGCTATAAAATGTTGCCAATAAGTAAAAAGAAAATGTATAAAAATATATGACTTCTGGTAAAGAGAAGTATATACTAAATTTAGAATAATACTATAATTGTGGTGTATAAATAATATCATCTCTAGTATAATAATCAAAGGATAAAATTATTGGTAAGAACTTATTAGCTATAATAAATTATAAAGATTTACACAATATAAAAATATGTGTATTGTGACATCACAATATAAAATGTGGGGAAAAATAATCATGTATAGTTTTCATATGTGATCTAAATTTAGTTGATATTTACTTTAAAAGACTTATAATTATAAGATGTTTATGAAAGCCTCATGGTGAATACAAAGCAAAAACATATATATATATATATATATATATATATATATATATATATATATATATATATAAAAAAAAAAAAAAAATTAAAGATCATTACTACAGAAAATCGTCAAATCACAAAAAAAAAAAAACACTAAAAGAGAAAGAAAGAACTAAAAACCAACCAGAAAACAACTAACAACATGGCAATAGTAAGTATTTATTAATCAATAATTACATAAAATGCAAACAAAATTCTCAAATCAAAAGACATTGAGTTTATGGCAACATGAATAAAACTTGAAGGCATTATGCTAAGTGAAATAAGTCAGACAGAGAAAGACAAATACCATATAATCTAAATTATATGTGGAATTTAAAACAAAACAAAAGAACAAATTTGTGGCTGCCAGATTTGGGGGTGTGAATGGGTGATAAAAGTCAAAAAGTAAAAACTTTCAGTTAAAATATAAATAGTTCATGGGGGTGTAATGTACAACATGCTGACTATAATTAACAATATTATTGTATTCCATATTTGAAAGTTGCTGAGAGAGTAGATCTTAAAATTTCTCATCTCAAAAATATTGTAACAATGTATGGTGTTAAATGTTGACTTGAATTATTTTGCTGATCATTATATAATATATACAAATGTCAAATCATTATGTTGTACATCTGAAACTAATATTATGTGATATGTCAATTATACCTCAAGAAAAGAAGACTATGGCTTAGTGGATATGAACAAGGATGAAGTATATGCTATCTATAAGAGACTTACTTGCTTTACATTAAAGTAAGAAAAAACATAGACCAAAATTGTAAGGATAGAAAAATATATTTTATGTAGATTATTGCCAAAAGGGAAGAGGAGTGGCTATACTTATTTTAGACAAAATAGACTTCAAGATAAAAACTCTCTAAAGACAAACAAAGACATTACATGATAATAAAAGGGACAATTAATTAGAAAAACATAACAGTTCTAAATATATACGTATCCAAAATCAAAGCAACTAAATATATGTGGAATGTCCAGGAAATATCCAGCGATGTAATATGAATAATTGAGGCATTTATGGCTGTATTTTTCTGGACAGCTTTTATATAATAAAGCAAACATTAACAGATCTGAAGGAAGAAATAGATATCAATACAGTAAAATTAAAGGACTTTATTACTTCATTATCAATAATTTATACATTATCCACACAGAAAGTAAATTAGAAAATGGCCTATCTCAACAATATTAAAGACCAAATGGACCTGAGAGATATATACAGAATTTCCATTCTTCTTGAGTACATGTGGAACATTCTCCATAATAGATCATATGCTAGGACAAACCAAATATTAACAAATTAAAAATGATTAAAGTAACTCTAAGTCTCTTCTCCAATCACAATGCAATAAAACTAGTTATTAAGAATAAAAAATAAGGTCCAATGAGACACCATTCATAGTTTTACAACATTATTGACTATATTCTTGATACTGTATTTAAAATCCTTGTGACAATTTTGTGACTATCAATTTGTATTTCCTAATCCCTTCACCTTTCTCATCCATCATCACCCCATCTCCCCTCCCATCTAGCAAACATCAGTTTGTTTTCTGTATCAATGAATCTATTACTTTTGATTATTTGTTAATTCTGTTCTTTAGATTCCACATATCTGTGAAATTATATGGTATTTGCCATTTTCAGTCTGACTTATTTTGCTTAGCATTATAAATTCTAGTTCCACTCATGTTTTGTAAGTGGTAAGACTTTACTTTCTATGTATAAGTAATACTCCATTGTGTAAATGCACCACAATTTCTAAATTCAATTGTCTATTGATGGCATTACACATGAAAATAATGTAAAATAATATTGAATGTCAACTATTATTTAAATATAGTAACAAGATGTAAAGTATAGCATAGAAAATATAGTCAATGGTATTGTATTAGCTATGTAAAGTATCAAATGGATAATAAACTTGTTTGGGTAATCACTATATGAAGTGTGTAAATATCTGAGCATTATGTTCTTTGTACACTTGACACTAGTAAAAAATTGGAGGATTTCACAAATAAAGGAAAATTAAACAATACACTCATGCAATTATTTGATCAAAAAGGAAATAAAAATAATTAGGTAATATCTCAAGAGTATTGAAAATAAAAGTACAACATACTAAGACTTATGTAGTATAAAAAAAGCAAGTACTAAGAGAAAAGTTGATAGTGTAAAATATCTGTTAAACACAGATTTCAGGGTAGATGCAACAAAATGGCAGCATGAGAGGCACTTCTGAAAAACTCCTCTGGAAATTACAACTAAATAAACACCTATACCTCAATCAAGAGCCCTCTACACATCACACAATCACAGCTAAGAAATCCATGTATTGCATTAAGGTACCGACAGGTGGGCAAAGGGTCAAACGAAGGAGAAATAAAAGGGAAGAGTGAAGACACACCTTTGTGAGTCCCTGCTTGGAGCTCTACTGCTGGGGAGGGAGGAAGAAGAAGGTGGTGGAAGATTGCTCTGGTCCTCACTTGGTCCATGGGACAGAGGAAAGGGAGCCCACAGGAAGGGTGTGAGATACTGCAGCCACGTCACTTTGGCCCCAGGAGGTGCAGACCAGAACTCAAACAGCAGCAGAAGGATTCACTCTGGTTTCTAGAGGAGAGGGAGTGGCTGAGCAGTGAGGAGCGGCAACACAAATGCTCCAGCTGGGAAGAAGAAGTAGAGAGGGAGCTTTAAGTGCATTTCTCAGTCCACAACCAAGATGGCTTGAAAGACCAGCATACAGGATGGACCCCAAGGCTCAGGGTAGAATCTGCACATGAGGCAAACCCAGAACTAAAAAGCACAATCATGCCCAAACTCCCTGCAGAACCCCTAGAGCCCCATGAAAAAAACAAAGCCACAAATGCCCCTCCCCCAACAAACCTCAACTAACCCAGTATCAGAAGCAAATACCAAAAAAATTACAGCTGGGAGGATCCAGAGACGCTGCAAAAAATGAGAAACCAGAGAATTAAAGAGATGGGGACAGATGACCCCATCAGAAACCAAGCTCAAAGCAAAGATTTTAAAAATGCTTGAAGAAATGAATGGTGATTTCAACAGAGAGATAGCAAGCATTAAAAAGGCTTACAAACCATTATAGAAGACTGAAGAGAGATAGCGATTACATTAACTGAATTAAAGAATGGTTTAAGAGTCACCAAACTAGAGACAATAGAAGCACAAAGTGTGATTTGCAGGAAAAGCTAGCAGAAGACACCTATTTATAACAGATAGACATGAGAATACAGAAAAATGAGGATGGTTTGAGATTCCTCTGATACAATTTTAAGTGAAAGAATATCAGAATAATAGGTGTGCTAGAAGGGACAGAGAAAAAGCAAGGGATCAAGAAATTATTTGAAGAAATAATGAATGTAAATTTTGTTAATGTGATGAAGGAAATATACATTCAAGTCCAGGGTGCATAGAGAATCCCAAACAAGATGCTCCCAAACAAGAACACACTGAGACACACCATAAGTAAAATGGCAAAATTAAAGAAAAAGAGAAAATTCTAAAAACAAGAGAAATGAAAGTAGTAACTTACAAAGGGACACCATTCAATTCGCAGCTTATTTCTTACCAGAAATGATACATGCCAGAAGGGACTGGCAGAAAATATTCAACGTGATGAAAACTAAGGATCTACAAACAAGAATAATGTATCCAGCAAGGCTAGCATTCCAAATTGAAGGACAGATTAAGAGCTTCTCAGATAAGAAACTAAAGAAACTTATCACCACCATACCAGTACTACAAAGAATGTTAGAAGGATTTCTTAAAGATGGGAGAAGTGATAGGAGAGTGAGTAAAATAAGGGAAAGGGATGAAGAAACTTAGTTTGATTGTTAACATAGAATTGAGAACAACAAAGGAAAAAATGTTATGGACACAGTCAATAATTTAGTAGTTACCTGAGGGTAAGGTGGGAGGGGTGCAGAAGGAAAAGGACAGGGACACAAATATGTGGTGATGGAAAGAGAACTGACTCTGGGTGATGAACACAATACAACACATAGAAGATGTAATGTAGAATTGTACACCTAAGACCTATATAATTTTTACCAGTCAATGTCACCCCAATAAATTAAATGAAAAAATATATAATGCTACTGTTATGGACTAAAAGAAAGAGAGACAGTGCAAGAGATTTTAAATGAACAACCAACTTTACAGCTCAAGAAACTACAAATAAACTAGCCTGTGCACTTTCCAACAAACCCTGTCTCCACCCTTTCAGCTGAAACTGGGAGAAAGGCTCAGGAACACATCAGTGCAGCAGCTCCAGCCTGCTCTGGGATCCCAGAGGCATAGAATAAAATTGCCCACTGCCTCATCCAAAAGAAGAGGTGTACTGAGACCAAGGCAACTGAGTCAAATAAGAGAAGCCTACCTTTCAGAGAATCACCCAGTATGAGATATGAGAAAACTGAATAGCCAAGAGAAAATATTGTAAGATGCTACAGCAACACTAACAGAGAAGAGAAAGAAAACACTCTTCCTATTTGCCAGGGGGAAAAGTTATTCCCAGGAAGAGAAAATTCCATCAATAATGAGTACTCTATAAAACAAAACTGCACAGAAGAAAATAAAAAATCTCCCAAAAATGAACTGAAAAATATAGATATTTACAATTTAAATGAGTGAGAATTCAAGACTGATATTCTGAAAACAGTCAGAGAAATCAAAGAAAATTGGCAAAGTAAAAAGAGACAACAAAATCATCTCAGAAAGAAAATCTGTGAACAAAAGGAGTACTTTAATGAAGAAATTAAAACCATAAAAACAAACAAATAGAAATTCTAGAAATAATGCAATAAAAGAAGTGAAAAATGAAATAGTATGCCACCAGGGTCAACCAGATGGAGGAAAGAATTAGTAATATAGAAAACATAAATATGTAAATGACACAAAAGTAACAAGAGATTTGAGAGTCAAAAGAAGTAAATGCAGGAAATATCTGAAACCATTAAAAAGAACAGTACAAGTAGCAAAAGGGGCAGTTTAACAATCCACACAGATATTATTAAAACAAACAATAAAAG
Source organism: Lyroderma lyra (assembly GCA_004026885.1). Taxonomy (NCBI): domain Eukaryota; kingdom Metazoa; phylum Chordata; class Mammalia; order Chiroptera; family Megadermatidae; genus Lyroderma; species Lyroderma lyra. The sequence goes on from PVJL010011809.1 coordinate 12,841, forward strand.
AAAACTTTCCAAATTGATGGAAAGAACTGGATCCCTGAATTAATAAAACAAGCCCCATAATACCTTGACTTCTAGCAGAAGTTCTCCAAGGCACATTGTACCAAAAATGCCAAAGTAAGAATTCTCAAAGCAGCCAGGGAACATAAAACTGTAACCTATAAAGCAAAGTCCATCAAGCTTTCATCAGACTTTTAAGTAGAAACTTTACAAGCCAGGAGGGAGTGGAATCAAATATTGAAAAAAAAAGAAATTATCAGCCAATAATAATTTATCAAACAAAGTTATCTTTTAAATATGAAAGAGAAATACAGATTTTTTTCAGACATTCAGCAGCTGAAACAATTCACCACCAAAAGACTGGCATTTCAGGATATACTGAAGGAGGCTATTGAACTTGAAATAAGAATCAAAATAAATGGTGTAAAGTTGGGACAACAAAAACATAAAAGAGGATGAAATAAAGGTTAAATTTCTAAAAGAGAATGGAGATAAGATGCATGCTTAGGGAAAAAAACCACTACATATATAAAACTTTTTTTCATAAATATTATGGTAACTACTAAAGAACAAAACAAAACACAGTGTTAAGACAAGCTGGGGGCATATGTATTAATGACACTCATTAATATATATGGACCCAAAATATATAACCAAAAAAAGGAAAAAATTATAGAACACCATCAAACTAAAATTAACAGAGCGAAAAAAAGAGCAAAATACAAATAGAGACAATGAGTTACCAAAAGGAAGATAAAATGTCCATAAGAATTTCTCACATAACAATCATAGTTCTAAATGTAAATAACTTGAACTAACCAATAAAACGGTACAGAGTAGGAGACTGGATGAACAAACAAAACCCATTCATATGCTATCTCCAAGAGACACACTTCAGGAACAAGGACAAACACAAACTCAAAATGAAAGGGTGGAAAACAATATTCCAAACAACTGTACTCATACTTATATCTGATGAAACAGACTTCAGGATAAAATAGAAAATAGTAGACAAAGATGGACACTTTATAATGATAAAGGGGATAATACAACAAGAAGACATGACACTCATTAATATTTATGCCGCCATTCAGGAAGTACCAAAGTTTACAAAGCAACTATTAACAGATCTAAGAGGAGAAACTGAAAAAAACAAAACAAAACAAAACAAACAAACAAACAAAACACAAATATAGTAGAAGACCTAAACACTCTCTTGGTAGTCATGGAAAAATCATTAAAAAAATTAATAAGGAAATATCAGCTTTAAATGATACATTACATTAATTGGACATAGTTGACATTTATAAGGCACTTCATCCTACAAACAATATTATACATTCTTTTCTAGTGCACATGGAACATTCTCAAGGATAGACCATATGCTGGGAAACAAAACTAGCCTCAGCAAATCCAAGAAGTTTTAAATGATACCAAATATATTCTCAAACACAAAGCTTTGACATTGGAGATCATCTACAATAATCAAACAAACCAAAATCCAAAAAACCCATGGAAATTATATAACATGTTATTAAAAACTGACTAGATCAATGAAGAAATAAAAGAAAAGATAAATAATAAATAGAAATTAATGAAAATACAGCATATGACAATTATTGGGATGCAGCCAAAGCAGTAATAAAAGTGAAATTTATATTATTACTGGCCTATCTCAAGAAACAAGAACAATCACAATTAAAAACCTAAGATCCCATGTTAAACAACTAGAAAAAGAAGAATAAAAATCCCTCAAATTTAGCAGAATGAAAGAAATAATAAAAATTAGAGAAGAACTTAATGAAACTGAAAAAAAGAAAAAAGAGAAACTATTAATGCAACAAAGAGTGGGTTCTTCAAAAAAAATTAATACAGTTCTTAAAACCCTGGCTAGACTCACCAAGGGCAAAAAGAAAAGTCACAAATAAGCAAAACTGGAAATGAAAAGGGGAAATTACAGTGCATACCACAGAAATACAAAAGATTATAGGAGAATACTGTGAAGGGCTATATGCCACTAAATTTAGCAACCTAAAAAAATTGAATAAGTGTCTAAAAATATATCGTCTATTTGAACTAAAAAGTACTGTATAATCTAGATAGACTAAGTAAGAGTAAGGTAATTGAAACAGTCATCCAAAACCTCTCCAAAAGCAAAAGCCCGGATGAGACAATTTTACCAGGCATTCAAAGAGGAATTAAAACCTATCCTCCTTAAATTCTTCCAAAAATCTGAAAAAGAAGTAATACTAGTTAACACATTTTATGAGATCTACATTACCCTAATCTCAAAGCCAGGTTAGGATTACATAGAAAAAGAAATCTCATAAACTAATATCTTTGATGAACACAGATTAATAATAGTAAATAAAATACTAGCAATTAGAATATCACAATTCATTAAATGAGATTATACATCACAACCAAGAGGGATTAATCACTGGATCACAAGGATCATTCAACATCTGCAAATCAACAAATGTGATACACCATATAAACAAAATATAAAATAAATAACATATAATTATATTAATTGATGCAGGAAAAGCATTTGACAAGCCACAACATCCATCTATGATCAAAACACTTAATAAAATGGGCATAGAAAGAAAGCACCTCAACATAATAAGGGCCATATATGACAAACTCTCAGCTAATATCATACTGAACAAGTTCAAACTGAAGCTTATTCTTCTAAAATCAGAAACTAGGCAAAGATGTCCCCTGCCACCACTGCTATTCAACATAGCACTAGAAGTTCTAGCCAGAGCAATTGGGCAAAAGAAAGAAAAAAAAGCCATACAAGTTGGGGGAGAATTTAACCTTTCAGTTTTTCAAATTAACATGATGTTTATATATAAAATCCTAAAGATTTCACCAGAAAACAATTAGAAATAATAAACAAATACAGTAAATTTGCAGGATACACGATCATTGTAGAAAAAATTCATTGCATTTTTATATACTAGCAATAAAACTTCAAAAAAAGAAATGAGAAAAACAATACATTTAGTCATTCCAAGTATAAAATACCTAGGAATAACCTGACAAAGAATGTGAAGGACTTATACACTAAAAACTATAAGACACTAGTAAAAGAATTTGAAGAAGACACAAAGACATGAAAAGGTATTTGGTGTTCATGTGCTGGAATAATCAACATAATTAAATGGCCATATTGTCCAATGCAATATAGAGATATAATGCAATTCCCATCAAAATCCTACAGAAATTCTTTCAAGAAAGAGATAAAAAATATTAACAGATTTATATGAAACCACAAAAGACCCCAAATTGCCCAAGCAATCCTATGGGGAAAACAAAAAAAGAAGGTTGGAGGCATCACACTTTTTTATTTCAATCTATACTTACAAAACAATAATCGAAACAACTTGGTTTTGGCAGAAAAACAGACACACAGACCAATGGAAAAGAATAAAAAATCCAGAAATAAACCCACAAATATATGGACAAATAATTTTTGACAAGGGAGCAAAAAATATACAATGAAGACAAGAAAGCGTCTTTGGTAAATGGTGCTGGGAAATTTGGAAATTTACAAGCAAAAGAATAAATTTGAACTGTGAACTATTACCATATACCAATATTAACTCAAAATAAGTTAATGAACTCCACATAAGACTCAAAACAACAAATTGTATAGAATAAGTCAAGTGTAATAAACTTTCAGACCTTGGGTTCAGGGAAGACTTTATGAACCTGACCTCAAAGGCAAGTGAAGTAGAAGCAAAAAGAAATTAATGGTACTGTATCAAACTAAAAACCTTCTGTACAGAAAGAAAAATAAACAAAACAAAGAGGCCACAAACCCAATAGAAGAAAATATTTGCAAAACACCTCTGATAAGGGGATAATATTTAAAATACTTGCAAAAACCTCTAATAAGAAGCTAAAAGCTAAAGTAAATACTGAAGAACTCATACAACTTGACAACAAAAAAACAAATAATCCAATTAAAAAATAGGCAGAGGTCCTTAACAGACACTTCTCCCATAATGACATACAAATGGCCAACAGATATATGAAAAAATGCTCAACTTCACTAGCTATGAGGAAAATGAAAATCAAAGTCACAATGAAATACTACCTCATATCTGTTATAGTGGATACTATCAACAAGACAAGAATAACAAGTGTTGGAGAAGTTGTGGAGGAAAAAAGAACCCTCATACACTGCTGATGAAAATGCAAACTGATACAACCAAGATGCAGGACAGTATGGTTGTTCCTCAAAAAGTTAAGAATAAAATTACTATATGACTTGGCAATTTCCATTCTGGGTATCTACCCCCAAATTTTGAAAAACTTAGTTTGCAAACATACATGTACCCCAATATTTATCACAGCACTATTCATGGTGGCCAAATCATTGACACAGCTAAGGTGTCCATTGATAGATGACTAGATAAAGAAGTTGTGGTACATTTACAAAATGGAATATTACTCAGCCATAAGATAAGATGAAATAAATCTATTTACAAGAATGTGGATGGATCTTGAGATTTTCATGCTAAGGAAATAAGCTAGACAAAAAAATCCAAGAACCATATGACTCACTCATATGTTGAACATAAAACTGAAAACAACAAAGAAACAAAAACTCATGAACATAGTCAATAGTTTAGTGGTTACCTGTGAAGAGTGGGTGGGAAAAAAGGAAGGGATACTGAAATACTGGGGGTGCTAAAAAATCTATACACATTTTCAGAAATGTTATCTATGTATTACATGAATACTGATAAACCACTTTGAGCACTCTTGTAATTGCAAAAGTCAAAAGTGACTTGTATTCATCTTTTGTTATCAGTGTATATTGAGTATTACAATTTTAATATAGATTTTTTGCTTTCTTAAAATGTGTATACATTATTTGGGCACCCTCTGTATATGATAACAGAAGGAGAACTGACTCTGAGTGGTGAACATATAATGTAACACTTAGATGATGTATTGTAGAAGTGTACACTAGAACCTATTCAATTTTTACTAACCACAATAAATTTAACAATAAAACATACTAAAAAAAAATACTCTAGGACCAAAATTAAAAGAAGGAAGGAAATAATAAAGGCGGGGGGGAATAAATAAAATGGAAAAATAATTTAAAAATTCACAAAATTAAGAGTTAGTTTTTGAAAAACATAAAAATTTACAATTCAATAAATTTACAATTCAAAAATTTACAATTCAAATAAATTCATAAAAGAAATAGAAGACATTGAAACCAATGCCACAGAAATAAAAAAAATATATATGTAAGGACTAGGAATAATTATACACCAACAAACTCAACAATCTACAAGAAATTGATACATTTATAGAAACATACAACCTGCCAAGACTGAATAAAAAAATACAAAACTTAGACAAATAGTGAATAAGAATATTGAAGCTGTAATCAAAAACCTCCCAACAAAGGAAAGCATGAGATTAGATGGCTTTGTTAGTGATTTCTGGCAAACATTTCAAGAATTAACAACAATATTTCTCAATATCTTTCAACACTTGTAGGGAACACTTGTAAATTCATTCTATGAGGCCATCATCACCCTGATATCAAAGCCATATAAAGATAATACATGAAAAGTGAACTATAGAACAATATCTCTGATGAACATAGATAAAAGGTCACCAAAGGGGGGGAAAAAGCACATCAAATCAAATTCAATGGTACGTTAAAGAAATCATACAGCATAAGAAAGTAAGGTTTATCTCTGAGATGCAAAGATATCTCAAAATGTGAAAATCAATCAATGTGATACACTACATCAACAGAATAAAAGATAAAAATCACATCATCTTCTTGATAGATACAGAAAAAGGATTCAGACAACTACAACAAAACTTCATAATGAAAACTTTCAACAAATTGGGTGTGGAAGGAACTGACCTCAAAACAGCGAAGGCCATTTGTGAAGATCTAAAGCTAACCTAGTACTCAGTGGTGAAAAAGTGAAAGCTTTCCCTCTAAGATTTAGAATGAGGCAAAAATGCCCAATCTTGCCCATTCTATTTAACATTGTTCTGGAAGTTCTGCTCAGAGCAATTTGGTGAAAGAAAAACAAATTAAAAGGATTCAAATTGGAAAGAATGAAGTAAATATTTTTCTGTTTAAAGATGACAAGATCATATAGTAAAATACGTTACCAAAAACTCTGCCAAGAAATGGTTAAAATTTATCAACAAATTCAGTTAGGCTACAGGATACAAAATCAACATACAAAACCCAGTTTCATTTTCATACAACAATGAGCTATCTGGAAAAGAAATTAATAAAACAATCCAATTTACAATAGCATCAAAAAGAATAAGATACTTAGAGATAAACTTAACCTAGGAGTTAAAATACCTGTATAATTAAAAGTATAAAATATTGAGAAAATGCAATGAAGAAGATGCATATAAATGGAAGGATATCTCTTGCCATGAATGGGAAAATTAATATTGTTAAAATGTCTTTGCTATACAAAGTGATCTAGAAGAATTGATTCAATGCAATAACTTTAAAATCTCAATGACAATTTTAAAGTAATTTTTTAATTTCTAAAATTTATTTGTAACCACAAAAATACTCCAAGTAGCCAAAAAAATTTTGTGCAAGAAAAATAAAAAAGCTGGAGGTATCAATTCCTTGATTTCAAAATACATTAGAGAAGCACAGTAATCACAACAGTATGATACTGGCCTAAAAACAAAAACATATATCAATGTAGCAGAATAGTGAGGCCAGAAATAAATCCATGCATAGACAGTTAGCTGGTCCTTGTGAATGGTGCCAAGAATAAACAATGGAGAAGTAATTGTCTCCTTGACAAATGGTGCTGGAAAACAAGATATCCACAAGAAAAATAATTAAATTGGATCTTTATGTTTTTCCATACAGAAAAAAAGAATTTAATGGAATAAAGACTTAATTGTAAGACCTGAATAAATAAAACTTAAGAAAAAAACAGATAAAACATTTCTGGACATTATACTTGGCAAAAATTTCTTAGATACAAGTTTGACACCAAAATCACAGGCAATCAAAGCAAAAATCAGTAAGTGAGATTATATAAAACTAAAACGCTCCTGCACGGCATGGAAAACAATAAAAAATGGTAATGGCAACCTAGAAAAATATTTACAAATAACATATCTAGTAAGGGCTTAATAACCAAAATACATAGCAACTCCTATAACACAATAGTGCTCATAAAAACAACCTCCAAGACCCCAATTTAAAAATAGACATCAACCTGAAATGTCCTTTATACAAAGAAGACATATAGATTACCAACAGATATATGGAATGGTGTTAACTTCACTAATCAAAATGATGCAAATCAAAACCACAATGAAATATTATCTGACATCTCTTAAGATAGCCATTATAAAAAAATAAAAGATATATGATGGTGAAGATGCAGAGAAAACACTTATACACTGTTGGTGGGAATGTGAATTGGTCCAACTACTATAAAAATAATTTAAGATTTCTCAAAAGCTTCAAAATAAGAAGATTTGGTACATATACATGATGGGATATTACTCGGCCATAAGAAGAGAAATACTGCCATTTGTGACAACATTAATCTATCTTGAGATTATCATGCTAAATGAAATAAGTTAAACAGAAAAAGTCAGGAACACTATGACTTCACTCATATGTGGAATGTAAAACTGAAAGCAACAAAGGAACAAGATAAATACACAAAAAAAACAAAATTCATAGGGGAGGGGGTGGGAGAGGAAGGGGGGAAGCTAAATATAAGGTGATGGAAAGAGAAGTCACATTAGGTGGTGAACTTATTATACATCAAGTTGACAATGCACTGTAGAATTGTATGCCTGAAACCTATGTAATCCTTGCTAACAGATGTCACCCCAATAAGTCTAACAATAAAAATGAATTAAAAAAAATCCATGGAAACAGACAATGTTTAGTAGTTAACAGAGAGTAAGGGGAGCAGTGGTGGTTGAGGAGAAGAGGAGAAAGGGGTATCAAATGTATAGTGATGAAAGAAGAACTGACTCTGGGTGGTAAGCACAAAATACAATGCATAGATGATGTATTATAAAAATTGGACACTTGAAACCTATGTACCTTTGCTAACTGATGTCACCCAAATTTAATAAATACATTATAAAAACTTAAAAATAGAACTACCATATGATGCAACAATCATATACTTTAGGACATCTATCTAAAATAATAAAAATAATTGCCTTGAAGGGATATCTGTACTGCTATGCTCACTTTACCACTATTCACAATAGTGAAGGTACTGAAACAACCTGAATAAATGGATAAAAGAAAATATGGTATGTATGTGTATGTGTGTGTGTGCACACTTTGTGTGTGTGTGTGTGCACACTTTGTGTGTGTGTGTGTGTGTGTGTGTGTGTGTGTATGATAGAATATTATTCAATCTTAGAGAAGAAAAAATTCTGCCCTTTGTGACAACATGGATAAATCTGGTGGGTATTATTCTAAGTCAAATCAGCCAAACAGAGAAAGGCAAAAACTTAATGGTATCACTTTTATGTGGGATTAAAGAAAAGTTCAAACTCATAGAAATAGAAAATAAGTGGTTGCTTGGAATTGGGAATTAGCAGAACTTGGTAATAAAGAGTATTTACTCAGAGCATTATAGAGATTTTTGTGAATGCTCCAATCCAAGTAGAGTTGGCATTTTTTCAAGCTCTAGTATATTGTCAGACATTTAGTAGATATTCACTAAGCATTTATGCAAGAAATAACTAAAGGCCAAAAAGTTTAGTGATTCTGATAATAAATTACTTTATAAGTAACACTACAGTTTTCACTTTTATTTACTTTTGAGTGGTTTTCAGTACATTACCAAGTTGTGCAACAATCACCACTAATTCTAGAAAAATTTTATCACCCCCGAAAAGAAACTTCATATTCATTAGCAGTCACTTTCTATTTTCTCATACACTCAGGTCTTTAAAACCACTAATTTGTTTTGTGTCTCAACAAACTTGCCTACTCTGAATATTTCATATAACTGAACTGATAATATATGGTATATATAGTCTTGCTTCTTTCACTATGCATACCTTTTTTGTTTCTTTTGGCTCTATTTTTATTGTAATTTTAAAAATTATTAGAAAATATATTACAGCTAACATATAAAATTATATCAGTTATATACCTAAAGAAGTGATCACCATGATAAGTCCAGAAATGATCTGACATCGTACAATGCTATTATTACACTATTGTTGATTATACTTCCTATGCTGTATGTTACATCCCCATGAGTTATTTGTTTTATACCTGGAAATTTAAACTTCCTATCCCACTTCACCTTTTCTTTCTTTTTAAAAATTTTATAATTATTGTTAATATGCAATATTACTTTATATTAATTTCAAGTGTACAGTATAGTGGTTAGGCATTTGTATACTTTAAGACATGATCCACCTGACTGGTCTAGTACTCACCTGGCACTATATATAGATATTTACCATATTATTGACTATAATCTCTATGCTTTACCATGTATCTCCATAACTCTTTTGTAACTTCCAATTTATGCTTCTTAATATCTTCACATTATTGCCCTGTATCCAACCACGATCTCATCTATTACCTTGATAAGTTTAGTACTTATGCTTTCTTCTATGCAATTAATTGTTTCTGATGTTATGTTAAGGTCTTTGATTAATTTTTAGTTAGTTTTGGTATATGGTGACAGGTAGCAGTCTAATTTCATTCTTTTGCACTTGGCTTTCCAATTTTTCCAGCACCATTTATTGAAGAGTCTTTCTTTTCTTCATTGTATATTTTTGGTTTTTCTTTCCAAAACTAATCAGAAGTCCCAGACAGAGCTATCAGGCAAGAGAAAGAAATAAAAATTGAGAATGAAAAAGTCACATTGTCACTTTTTGCAGATGACACAATGTTTTCTTTATATAGAACCTTCTAAAGACTCCACCAAAAACCTATTAAAAACAATAAACAAAAGCAGTAAATTTGCAGGACATGAAAGCAATGTACAAAATTTGATTATGTTTCTATATACTAACAATGAAATTTCAGACAGAGAAATAAAAAGAATATTTTTGTAATTGCAACAAAAATAAATTAAATATCTAGGAAAAACTTAAAGGATGTGAAGGACCTATAACACTGAAAACTATGACATTATTACAATGAATTGAAGAAGACACACACCAAAAATGGAAAGGTTTTTGTGTCCATGGATTGCAAAAAATCAACATAGTTAAAAGGTCCATATTACCCAAAGCAATATGCAGATTTTATAGAATCCCTATCAAAATTCCAATGGCATTTTTGAAAGAGTTAGAACAAAAATATCATCAGATTAGTATCTAGTCACAAAATACCTAGAATAGTCAAAGCAATCCTCAGACAAAAACAAAAAACAAAAAACAAAAAAAACAAGGCCAGAGGTATTACTTTCTCTAACTTTAAATTGTACCAGAAAGTGACAATAATCAAAACAGCATGGTATTGGCAGAAAAACGGATGCACAAAGTAATAGAAGAAAATTGAGGACCCAGAAATAAAGCCACATATATGTGGCAGGTAATTTTTGACAAAGGAGCCAAAACAATACAATGGAGGAAAACTATCAGTATTTTATTAGCTTTTCTGGCCAAATAGTATCTCATTCTATGGATATACCACACTTTATTTATCCATTTATCAGTTAATGGACATTTGATTTGTTTCCACTTTTGAGCTATTATGACTAACATAGAAATGAACATCCATGTACACATTTTTGTGTGGGCATAGTGTGTGTATGTGTGTAGTGGAATAATAGAGTAAACTTAACCCAATTGTAACTATCCTTAACATTCCAGAAGCTGTAGCCATTAGAAACAAAGTGTATTTTGTTTTCCCTGAATCCAGAAATTTTATCCAGAGGCAAATATTATAAAATACCTTGCCAGGGACTGGAAAACAATTCTATCCTCAAAAGTGTCACCAACCTGTCTTTGTAGATACTTAGGGACATGTGAATAGGTTTCTCTCAGGTAACTCCCATTAATGGGAATAAAATTGCAATGACTTCTAGGGAAGCACGCCATGAACCTGGCACACCTGGAGATCATCATGCTTAGTGAAATAAGCCAGACAGAAAAAGCAAAGAACTGTGTGACTTCACTCACATGCGGAATATAAAACTGAAAACAGAGAAAAAAGAAATGAAGAAACAAACAACCCATGGACACAATCAATAGTTTAATGTTTATTTGGGGACGAGTGGGTCAGGGAGGGGAGAAAGGGGAGGGGGTGGGAGAGGAGGGGGGAAAGCTAAATATTAGGTGGTGAACTTATAAAGAAAAGCAAGCAACTTAGTGTTAAATTAAGAGAAGTGGAATATATTATAATGACTTTTTTAATGTTTTGCTGTTCTCACATTCAGCCAAGTATAATAATGTTTTTATTTAATAAATATAAATATCGAGCCATCTAAAAAAATAAAAAATGAAAAACAAACAAAAAATACCATGGAGCCTAGGCTATCTGAAGATCTATAGAATACAGCCACTACCCCAGTCTGCTTGTTAGGTGCAAAGGGTAGGATATGAAGAAATGGTGGTAAGTGATACCTCGCTCTAGAGCGTTGGCAGCAAAACCTTACGAAAGGTTTTGCAAGTAATCATGAGAATGATAGGTGGCATTTTTTAGGAGATTTGAGCAACTGAAGATCCACTTAAGTTAAACATTGAACCATAACCCCACTCACATTTGGCTAATTCTGTCTTGGAGAAAGGTATAGTAAAAACAAACAAAGAAAAATAAAAAGCTGACAGTCTTCAATTCTCACAAGCAGACTGTAGGAAGCTGTGATATTAGAGTTTAATTTTACAGTGTTTAGCACTTTTCCAGTTTGCCCCAAGAATACTCGTCTATGGGCTTGCGGCTGCAGCATTTACCCCGAGATAACTTGAAGATTACATTTCTAACCTTACTCTCAGAGTTCTGTGCTTTAAAATTTACCATATGAATAATATTATTAAATACTGATAATCATATACATTTCTGTTCCATTAGGATTAGATACAAGCTCTGTTTAGAAATAACTTCAAACATTGCAAAATCATATTTATGTAAAATTAAATAAAATTAGCAGTAAGCTGCATTCTTTTAAAACAGGAAAAGGGTTAAAACTGTTACCTAACTATGCTGTAAATAGTAAAAAAATGCTACAGAGAAAAGCTAAAATTTTATTAAAAGGCAACCAAGTAGTGTACCACAAATATTCGAATTTTTTGTGATCCCACAGAAAATTCAGGCTTAGCTAATCAAAAGACATTAAGAACATCCCATTTAATATTTCTGATAATATATCATGTCAAGAACAAAGAGATGTGTTATTGAAGTTCTGTCTTCTTTAGGACAGCTAAATGTACACTCTTCGAAGGCAGCACTATTTCTGGAATCTAGTAAGAAAGTATGCAGTAATCATTGAAAAAATGCCAGTGAAGGAGAGAACTAGGATTAATTTACTCTGAAACAACTGGGTAACAGAGCTTGTTTTCTCACTTTTAGAATTATTTTCATCCTGAAAAGGAGCCTCAAATGTGGCTTGTAGTCACAAGCTTGCTAGTATATTTGATAATTATCAATAAACAATTATTATCACCCTTCAATTTTTAAAACACTTCAAGATTTACCACGTTTGCTTAGAATTAGTAAATTTGAGGATTTTTCCCAATACCTCTATGTCATGATTGTCAATTTATAGCTAAGTCCCCTAAAAAGAAGCAAGCTTATGTGGTTTTCCCCTGGATAATAATATAGATTTGATGGTGGTGGTGGTGGTGGTGGTACATAACATTTATTAAAATCTTACTGTATTTCATTAGATCAGGTATATGTATTATTTTATTAAATCTCACATAACCATCCGAGATATAGAAGTTATTACTATAATCATTTAATAGGTAAGAAAATTGAAAAATTGAGGTTAAAAAGATTAAGTGATTTTCTCCAGATTACTTAACTACAAAATTTCAAAGTTGGAATTAAGATCCCAGAAATTCTAACTCCCAAAACTGTATATACTTCTTAGTTACTACTAACAATTGGGGAAACCAGGACTGGAGAGTGAGTTCCTAATTGCAATGCTAATGTTCTTTACATTCTTCCTTATAACTCAGGACAGAAGACTCCTTGCACTGTCAAAGAAGCTGGGAGGCCACACCTATAAAAGATAATAATAAATGTGATTGTGTCTTTGTGGAAAGAGGTAGCTAGCTAGAGCCTGCAGCCAGAAAAATTAGCTTATAGCCCAAGTACTCAGAACAACCCTCTTAAGCCAAAAGAAAGGTGATAGCCCAGCGTTTGAGTTGGTTCGAAAAAAAAAAAAATTGAATGTGGCCTTCTAGCCCCAGTTGAAACTTGACAAATGCGAAGATTTATCATTTGCCACTGCTGGAGGAGGCTCAATTTAGCACCCCTTTACAAGTTGGTTTCTCCATGTCTCATTTCATAATCACTTGGGTAATTGTTTCCATAGACACCCACACTTCAGTTTCCTAGCTTAACCACATTCAAACAAGAATGCAGGCCTTGGTTATAGCAGCTGTAAACTGTTTTTACCATGCATCTAACAAGCATGGCTTATCTACTTTCCTCTATATGTGCAACAGGATGCTGGTGGTTGGGTGTTTCAAAGACAATAATAATATATTACCTAAAAGACTCTTAGGATCTAAAGAAACATATTTTGATCTCTATAAAAGAAGTCAAAATAAAAAACAAAAAACAAAACAACTTTTTTTCTGCCCTTAGATTTTGGGGGCAGGGATAAGGCAATAGTGACTTGTGCTAGGCTGTTTCACAAGTGCAAGATGAAAAAGCATGCCTTTCTTTACTGAAACAATGCTGTATGTTCCTGAGGACCCACAGAGGAAAGTGATGAGGTGTCAAAGTCTGTGTGGACACTGCAGAAAACCTGAAAGGTAAGCTAATAATACAGGCCATCAGGTTGTGTTTAATTTTGAACTTGTATTAACAACAATCAAAAAATAATTAATTTATATTTAAAATCACTTGCTTGCTGATAATCTGGAAAAATAACATTGTATTAAGAGAAGTCACATTAGGTGGTGAACTTATTACACATCAAGTTGACAACGCACTGTAGAATTGTATGCCTGAAACCTATGTAATCCTTGCTAACAGACATCACCCCAATAAGTCTAACAATAAAAATGAATTAAAAAAAAGTTTCCATGGAGAGAAAAAAAGATAAGAATCATCTTAAATATTTACTTTTGTAAAACAAATAGTAAACTTGTCAATGGCCTAGGAACTTCAAATATGGACATGCTAAAAAGTGCATATTCATATACACAAACACATAAACATTTCTATATGAAGCCTTTATATGCACACAGTACACAAAGCTTCTCCTGGCTTGTGCACATACCAATTAAACACAACATACATACAAACATACCTCACATCAAGGAGTGCTTTGAAGTTTAATTTAATCAATAAGTCAAATAAATATTATGGGCTGAGATGAAACTGATTGCAAAGAGGTCATGATAAGGAATTTTGTATTTCATAGTAGTATAACAAACACCATTTTACCAAATTTAATCATCATAAAATCCTATGATATAGATTTTATCATTACATTATACTAACTTGGAAACAGAGGCACAAAAGCATTTAATATCTTGCCAAAAAATCACATTGCTAATAAGAAGTTAAGCCAAGATTTGACCTTAGACACCACTGTAGTTACCAAGTGGAAAGAAGTGCTCTGAGTCCAGTTGAAAAAAGTGGGTGCTGACCCACCTCCACTCCTTTCCTTTCTCAAACATCTAGATATTTTTTGTGAGTTGCTGTTCTATGTCCATGGGTGGTTTGGTGTGTGGGAATTAAAATTGTAGAGATATTTTAGATGGGGAAGCACATGTGGTTGATGAGAAATGAACTTTTTGATGAGAAATGAACTATGTGTAATTAATTCAGCAGAGGCACTTCCTCTCCTTTAGCATCTTATGGTTAAAACTGTGCAGTATCTTGATCTTGCCTTAGAATGTATTTCCTTAATAAGATAAAAGATACGTTCAGAATGATTTTTTGACAATATTTCAAGGAACTCTTCAAGGTTATTTTCTTCTCAGCTATTATTTCCTGATTCATGAAGATAACTTGGTCATTCAGAGCCTTCAGTTGTTATTTTTGGGAACTAGGTTTTTACGGTGGTGTTAATATCTGTGGGTGAGATTGTTGGTACATTATCATTTTCTGTTGATAGATTAAAGCAGCCTTTTAGCCAGTGTGTTTCTTATTCTTCTGTGCTCAAGAAAGCTTTTCCCAGCTAGTTGAATCTTTACAAATAGACATATATTTCCACTCATAAGTAAAACTTTTGACAAGCAAAAGTTTGTCAACTTTCTTTAGACTTCTCTTCCACAGAGATGTAATCTCACTAAGTAGACTCTAGGCCATTGGAAATATGTGAACTAAGCATACCAGTGTTTTTCTTTATCCACCTACACAAATATATAAAATCATGAATTAAAAAAAGAAACCACAACACTAAAAGTAAGCAATTCTGGTAGTTACCTCACTCATGTTAAATACAGATGCTATGCACAAAGTAGATTAAGTTGATGTTGTCTAAGGGCCAAATATATTATGGTTATTATTAATTCCTTGTTAATATTATTTTATTATACTTTATTGCAAGGAGTAAAGATAAATGAGAATCTATTGAGGCATTGCTTCTTTTTTATACTCAAGGGATTTTAATTTGGGCTTAAAAGAGAAGGAAGATAGTATGATTTAACTTGATTAAACATAACAGCTCAATAATAGGCACACCTAAGTCAATAGAGTCTAGTTATGGCTTCAATATAGGGGGCAAAAGGCATCTCTGGTACTAAGGCAAAATCCTTTCATCTTTTCTGAGTGTAGTCCTAGGACTGCTTATAGGTGCTGAAGATGAGTACGTGAGCGATATTTCTAGTATACCAGATTTAAGAGATAGGAAGCTATGAAGGGGATTTGCTTTTAGGATAAATGATACTTAAAAGTGCATAAAAGGTTATTTATTGAACAATTTAAATTTCCCCGATGAAATTTTTAGAATATTTGCTATAAAAGATAGTGACTATATGAGATTCTTGAGTGGCAAATTAGTGTAATAAGGTGAAAGTTACCCAAGCAACAACACAAAAGTTATTTTTAAGTCCAAAATCACCATTTAAAATATAGCACTACCTGTCTATATATGAGGCAGAATTATTGAAAATATGAAAATTTAGGACTAGTGGCTTACAGATGGTTGGAAGTTTGAAAATTGAGTAAAATTATTGAAGTCCTTGAGTACCAAATTTATTTCAACAAACAGGTGCCAATAAATTACATTTGAGGATTGAAAGTAATATGAAACACATATATTTTTCTGATGAAGAAAAGCCATGAAATGCCTGGATGCTCCACTTGAAAAACTCAAGTTAAGCTGAAGTTAGCCTGTTTATGAGTGCCTCACATTCTTGGACACTGCCCACTTCATAATGATGAAATATGACCTAATCAACTGCTCATACTATGAGGTTTTCACCCCAGGTTAGGGTATTCCAAATATTTATGTTTTAGTCACACTTAGTAAGGAATGAGAACTGGAAGACATTGAAAGACTATAATTCATTTCAAGGATTAAATTTGAAAAAGAAGTTAGGGAAAAACAAGTAGAAGAAAGGGAAGCTGTGAGATGGGAGGAAAACTTGAGTCTATGCCAAGAGTGTTAGTCAGATTTTCCATACATCTTCATTATGAACAGATTACTATTTTGAGATCTCTACCACTGAGCACTACCGAGAGAGGCTGTGATGAAAGTATTGTAAATAAATAAATAAAAGGCATATAATGCATATATATACACTTAAATTATGAATTTATAAAGTAATTGAAAATATTGAGTCCCAGTTGAAAATCACTGTTGGTGTCTCTGGACTATTCATTAGTCACATTAGTACTTACGTATTTTTTTCCCCGAGCCACCTGTTTTCACTGAAACTTGGAAACAGCAGCAAATAGAGGGTCTTTAAGAAGTTACATAAATAACTAGAACATTTACAAAGTTTAGAAAAATGGCATCATTAGAAAAATGAAAATATTTTCCCAGAGTGAAGGGAACAGTGTGGGTGGCACTACTATTTTGTCTTAGTGGAAAATGAGGAGGGAAATACTGAAATATATAGTGCCATGCCACTGCAAGGTGCCAATGAGTTCATCTCTCTTTCCCCCTATGTTGTAGCCAAATGCAAAAAGTACATACTTAGGTGTTTTGTTTACTACCTTAAGTTTACTAACTTAAACATACATATAAGTTACATGAACCCTGTTGCCTCATTTAACTATCATTCTATTTTCATTTTTAGGGTAAAGAGTCTTTTTATGTAATTAAACATAATTCTTCTTCATGAAAGTTATACTGTTTTTATACTTTTCACACTCAATTTTATTCCTTCAAATGATCTTTACTTACTATGTTCATATCTTTATTTCCTGATTTCTCTTAAAACCTGAATTTTCCTTTTTCTAAAACCTCTATTATTTTTTTACTTATCTTTTAAGCATTTGAAAAATATTACTGAATCTTACAGTTGAATTTTCATACAGTAAAGATCAGGATAATAAAAACTAAATAGCTCCAGCAATTTATTTTAATTAGTAATATAAATTAGATTTCACACACCTATCTTTTTTACTTTTACTATTCACTTCTTAATATATTCTATTACAATCTTACCACCCTCCCTCACCTTCTCTATTATGAAATTTTACTAGGCTTAAATTGGTACTTTACTTTGTTATATACTTTTAACTGTGACCTGTGACATTCCTCCAGTAAAAAAAAATCTATCTCCAAATTATTTCAGATTTGAAATGGAAGAACACGGACACTCCAATGTTTTGCTTTGCACAGAGTGACATGAGTAGATAGAGGACATTTGACCCCTAACCAGTGGCTCATCTTATTTATTAGGATTTCTTAGGAAAAAAAATGGGGATGGGTGAGTTATTTACTTACCTATAAATTTAAATCCTCCTGCTGCATTTATTAAGGAAAACAAATACAATTAAATTAATGAATAAATACAGATATGTCAGAAAATATTCTCTTGAATGACACTAGTGACCCTCAATCAACATAAGAGATTATATTTCCTTAAGTCCTCATTATCCTTGATTTTTAAAGTTTTTTGAAACTTTTTTGAAACTTTCCTCCCTTAGTTGTTTTTTTTTTAACTCAATTACTACTGCAATTTTTTTCTACCTTTTTGTCTACTTTAGTATTTTATTATTATATTTGTCTGGTGACATTGTTTAGTAAAATTATGTAAGCTTTAAATTTATAATTCTTTAATACATTATCTATGTGTTGCATTGTGTGATCATCACTGAGAGTCAGTTCTCCATCTTCCTTTTTTGTTTTTTGTTTGTTTGTTCGTTGTTTTCTCTTTGGTACAACTCTCCCCTTGCTCAGCCATTTAGCATTGTTTTTCTCCAGGTTACATCCAAGGTCTATTTCTCTTCTTGTGCTGCCAACTCATGCTAGGCAAACAATTCTACTTTTATAATTTAAACTACTACCTCTACACTGATGATTCCTAAATTTTTAACTCTGGCTTTGTCTTCTCTGCACTTTGGTTTCTAATGGTACTCTGAAATCTGTCTTGATCAAAGACAGGAGAATAGCTAAAGGTGTACTGTTATTAACTCTCTTGCCTTCATCAATGTTTAGAAGAAATTTATTGCCATGCTAAATGTTATTTAAGAGTGAACATCAGAAATTTAGTCACCTGAAAACAAAAGAAAAACTACTTGTACTGATGTGTTCAGTTGTCTTCTCAAGCTAGGTAAGTCAAAATTATGCTTATATAAACATACCTCTAGAATGCTTTCTTCTACCAGTTTACACTAGGGCAGCAGAACAATTTTCTCCAAAGATGCTCAGCTTTCAGGATAGTTTAGGAATGAGGGTCTGTGCCTGCTTTTTAAGAGATATCTGAACTTTGAAGGGAGAGTGTGGGACACCCACCCTTACCATTGCCTCACTATCTAAAACCCTTTATCATTCTGTTTCCAGTGACAATCTAGGCTACAAGTATATAGAACCTAGCATCTCATAAGAGGACAAAATACCTTGATTCTATAATTATGCTGTCTACTCTGCCACTAATGTAAAATGTGGATAATATGGATCAGAAATGCCTCCTCTGTTAGTTCTCAATAATCTCTTGTCTAAAGTTGGGGCAATAATGTCTGTGCTGCCTACCTTGTTAGGATGTCTGAGACTCAAATATTTAATGGAAATGTAGGTGTTACTTACATAAAAGACCTTCATTAATCTCTATAATATATACTCATTATGTATGTAATTCTGTTATGTTACATTTTTTGAAGAATATTTGAAATTGCTTTTGCATGGCAATTTCTATAACAAATCTTTTGTTTGGAAAATTAGTTTATTTCTTTGTTTTGATTGGTTTAATAGTTAATTGCAAATGCTCAAATAGCTCCTTGCCGTTCATGATGCACATATCTCACAATAGTAAGACCTATACCTCAGCTTGTAATAGACCCATGCAGCCCCAAAATCTAGGATGTTGGTTGAGGTTTATTTTGACTATCAGCTGCAGATGGCATTTTTATGAACATTTATGGTAAAATTAGAATTTATGGCTTATCTCTATCACTTCTGAAACCTTTGGTAAAAGCATATGTTTTTATAGACTTGTTATCGTAATTTCTGAGAAGAACAATGTCAACATGTGGTAAGATAGCCTTTCATTTAGTAGGCAAGTTGCTTTTGCTAAAGATGATCTAGGCAGTGCTCATGCTTTTGGAATAGAGTAGCACTTGTAGACATTTATTACTAAAGGCATGACTCTGAGTGGAAGGAAGAGAATAAAGAGGTGGAGAAAAAATAATTTCATAAAATTTAACACCTGACAGTAATGTTGTGGTTATCAGGTCTTCTGTTTTACAAAGTTCAATCATTCTTGTACCTTCTGCATGACATGTTTGGAAAATAAGTCACATCTGACTGAAAAGATAGCAATTGCATAAAAGAAGTACTAATCTATTATAAATAGTAATTAATTCATTAGTTATCAAAATTAATTTTTTTTATAAATCTCCCCAAGTTATCTTATATTCCACTTGTGGCAGGTGGGTTCAGCTCTACATCTGCTTTGTATCCATAGAATATGTAGGAAAAAACTCTTTTCCAGGAAGATTGACTCCCGTTTGTGGTCACATAACAAGGCCATGGCAAAAATAAGACTGATCTGTTTACAGAAAAATTTCACCAGTTGAGAAAGATAGTATATTTCCTGCTTACTCCTTGGAAACAAGTTCTACAATTGAATGTTACTTTGAAAAATAAAAGTTATCACATAAAGCTTAATAGGTTGTTACAAAACTTTTTTTCTTTAAATTCACTGACACATTTAGGCTTGTACTCATAATTATGAGAGGTGCTGATATAACACTCAGAATTAAAGAAAGGAATTGGAATATGAGGAAAAAACATTCCCAGTGTCAGACCAAGGAAAACATCTTGATATGGATGGATTCATATGGGCAAAACCTCAATTTTTACAGACAGAAGGGGAAATTAGACACTAATTGCATTTACTAACAGCTGCATAACTCTTAGGGACTGGTAAAAGAGACAGCACAGCAGCCAACTAGGATAATAACAACAACTTTAACTGGAAATCTTTGTCCAAATAGGAGTTTGGAATATAGAAAAAAAAAGCCAGGGTCAAAGACTTCTCCAAATTAGTCACATCAGGGTGTGTTTTCTTGGATTTAGTAAAAAGTCAGCTTATTTATCTATATTTTCTTCACTTTTATTTCTAGTCATAGTCAATGAGAATTAGGATTCAATATAATACTTCATGTATTAACTGAATTAACTTTATTAGTTGTTATTAGCAATAAATGAACATTAGTCTAAACCTAGCAAGTATGCAGTAAATGATGCTAAATGATTTAAACCAAAAATGCAGAATTATAAAGGACATGGAAGGCCATTTAGTATAACCATTTTAAGTAATCAGATAAAGAAACTAAGGGCTAATGAGGGATGCAACTTGCTTATAGTAGCAAATTAACATCACAACTGCAGTTAAAATCCAGATGTGCTGACTGCCAGTATAATTTTAATTCTAAATAACATATTCTATTTTGACAGCAGCCTTTCTCTCCTCTTTCTAACTTCCCAATCCTGCCCTTTTTTCAGAAAGCATTTATTCTTATAAGTACAAAGTATTTTTAACTGAATATACTGTCCTTTAAAACTTAAATTACAATCTGTTACTTAAGAACATAAGGTGAGTTTTATTCTAAATAAAAATCAATTCATAAGTTTATCAAAATCATTTAAATTTTACCCAGCCAATACTTCATATTTTGGTTTTATTTCCTTTTACCAACTCACATCTAAACAAGGTTTCCAAATGGGTCATTTGACTCTAACCCAAATCTTGACATCTTTGTTTCAGGCACTTGGCTTCACTTATCTTTGTACATTTCAACATGATAACACTATCTGCATAAGCTAGGTTTTCTAAAGCTTCTTGCTCCCCCAAAACTTTATATTTACATATCTGGATTTTTTTTAATAAAATGTTTTCAAAATGTCAATTGTTTGACAAGAAACTTCATTCAAGGTAAGAGAGCAAGACTTTATAGGAAGAACTATCATTTGCAAATGCTCAGTATACTACTGAGCTAGCAAATTTCTTGGCAAATTGCCTCTCATGTCCCAAGAAACATAAATAAAAATTTACATATATATGAGGATCCAAGATGGTGGAGTAGGTAAACACTGTGCCTGCTTCCTTCCATGAACACATTAAAATTAAAACTAAATTATTAAACAACCAACATGGAGAATCATCTGAAGTCTAGCTGAGCAACAGATTTAAAACTAAGGATACAAAAAAGAGAAGCCCACAGTAAGACTGGTAGGAGGGGTGCAGATGTGAAAGGCCCCAAACCTCTGGTGGTGGTAGAAATTCAGGAAGGACATCTCAGATGTAGAGATGCCCCCCAGAGGAATGAAAGACCCCAGCCCCATACCAACCTCTCTAACCCAGAGCACTAGTACTAGAGAGGAGTCCCATACCATCTGACTCTGAAAACCAGTGGAGACCCCAACTGAACCATTGGGATGGAAGGCTCTGAAAAACCCAGATGTCCTGTTAAAGTGCCCCCACAGGCTCATAGGTCATCATCACCTTGGGCTCCAGCAGAGGGATGGTGACTCAGGGGATGTTGTAGGCATACAGGGGTCAGACTGAGGTGTGTGGCTTTGGAGAGGGGGCTAAAGGACAGTTATCATTTTTCCTGGGTACACCCTTCTCCTATGTAGTTAGCTGGTGAGTGCCATCTTTCTTATGCTGCACCTGCCTCCACACAGCCAAATCGGAACCTGATTGGTCTGTTGAGATTTATTCCCTCCACCCTGCTGAATCACTGGGACTCCACCTCACCCAACTCGGCCAATGCCAGAGGCACTTTCTTTAGTGAGCAGGCAGCCCCATCCACATCGCAATCTTCCTTAGAAAACTATTTTAGTCCACAGGCCCTAGGCTGATGGTAACCAGGATTGGTGTGCTCTGAGACTTTTGCTGAGTAGTTCCAGAAACAGAACTGGCATTAAACCAGAATCTATAGGAGCACCCAGTAAAAGGGGACCAGAGATAATGCCAGGGCTCCACAGGGCACTTACTATTAATACATAAGGCTATCCAGCAATAATGGGAGATGTAACATATCTCTCTAATACATAGAAACAAATACAGACAAGTATTCAAAACGAGGAAACTGAAAGTATGTCTCAAATAAAAGGATGGCAAAATATTTCAGAAAAAGAACTAAGCAATATGGAGGTGAATAACCTATTAAATATAGAGCTCAAAACAATGATCTTAAGGATGCTCAAGGAACTTAGTAAAAACTTCAACAGAGAGCAAGCATAAAGAATGTAGAAACCATAATAAAGTCAGAAATGAAGAATACTATAACTACAATTCAGAATGCAGTAGAAGAAATCATCAACTGACTAGATGGAGAAGAGGATTGAATCAGTGAATTGAAAGACAAGGAAGCAGAGAATATCCAGTTAGAGCAACAATAACAACAAAAAGAGTGGGTATTTTAAGGGGCCTCTGGAACAACATCAAGCTCAACAACATTCCTATCATAGTAGTACCAGGAGAAGAGAGAAAACAGAACATTGAGAACTTATTTGAAGAATTAATGACTGAAAACTTCCCTAACCTGGCAAACAAAAGAGACATACAAGCCCAGGATGCACAGATAATTCCAAATAAGATAAACTCAAATAGGTCCACACCAAGAAACATTATAATTAAAATAGCAAAGGTTAAAGATAAAATACTAAAAGCAGCAAAAGAAAAGCAACTAGTTACTTATAAAAGAGCTCTCCCATAAGACTGTGAGCTGATTTCTCAACAGAAACTTCACAGGGTAGAAGGGTGTGGCAGGAAATATTTAATGTAATGAAAAGCAAGGAATTACAACCAACATTACCTGCCCAGCAAGGCTACCATTCAAAATCAAAGGACAAATAAAGAGCTTCTCAGACAAGAAAAAGCTAAAGGAGTTCATAGCCACCAAACCAGTATTACAAAGAATGTTAGAGAGACTGCTTTAAGATGGGAGGAAAAAAGCAAAATTATGAACAATAAAATGGGAATAGGTACACTTCAACAATTACTTTCAATTTAAGTGGATTAAAAGCTCCAATCAAAAGACATGAATGGTATTGCACATGGAGTGTCAAACAGGAAGACACATGCAAGTTGACTTTGCCTATAGGTGAAATCCAAAGAAGAAAATAATCAAGTTGAACAAGAACAGATTTGTAGATATAGAAAACATCTAGCTTGTTGCCAGATGGGAGGAAATTTGGGGAAGGAGGTGGAATGAAGTTAAGAGATTGGGAAGTTCAGTTGGTGGTTACAAAGTAATAGTTATGGGGATATAGGATAAAACATGAGAATATAGTTAATAATGTTGCAATAACTATGGGTGGTGTAACTTGGATACTAGATTTGTTGCGATGATAGAAGGAGGGTGAGAGGGGTGGGAAAAAAAGAAAGAAATCAAGAAGTACAAATTCAGTCACAGAAATGTAAAGTGCAGCCTAATCCATATAATCAATGACATTGTAATAACTATATATGGTGTTAGATGGGACCCAGATGTATTATAATAAGGATTCTTTTTTTTTTATTGGGGTGACATCTGTTAACAAGGATTACATAGTATTCTGTAAGTTATACAAATGTCTCATCACTATGCTAAGCACCTGAAACCAATATGATATTGTATGTCAAATGTAACTGAATAGTAAAAATAAATGAAAAAAATTACATATGTAAAAGTTGAAACAAAATTTCAGGGTAAAGTAGCACAAATCCAGCTTCATTCGGAGCAAAAACAGTATCAATGTGTTTGGATGTTACTATATTTAGGCCAAATTTCCTATTTATCTTAGACTGAAAGTGAGACATACATAGCATTTCATGAAGCAGAAACCATTTTTGGTCATTCTTCTATTCAGTTGTCTTGAAGCAAAAATAATCACAGAAAAACAATTTCAAAAATAGTTTTGACAGTATGGTACTCTTTCAAATCTAAATTTTAGCCTTTAAATTTTTTTGCTTGTTAGCTTTACTAATTTTCTGAATATGTATTAGTTTATTTATTTATTTTTAAAGGAGCTTCTATATATTAAGTTAGCTTTTTGCTACATAAGCTCTTAGTTGTTAGCTGTGCTATGCAAAGAATAGGCATATATGGTCTTTATTTGTGTTTGTTAATCGGTATCTTTTCTTCCAGGAAAATCGAGCATATTTGCATGTAGCCAGAGACTCAACTCCCCTCTCCTTGATCCATTTCACTGTGGCTTTTTTGGTTCTTCTTTGCTAGTGATTCACAGACACTCTGTGTCTGCATCTATAGAGCGGGTTATGATAGAAGAATTGCTTATTAAATGGCTTGTTTTCATTAAAAATTAAAGTTTTAATACACAGATTATCAAATTGTTTTGTAAATGCTATTTTTATCATTAAATTTATTGGGGTAACATTGGATAGCAAAAATTGCATAGGTTCCAGATGTGCAATTCTATAGTACATCGTCTATGTGTTGCACTGTGTATTTGCCACTCAGATTCAGTTCTCTTTCTTTCACAATATATTTGACTCCCTTTACCTTCTCTTCCATTCTCATACCCCTTACCCTCTGGTACCCACTAAACTATTGACTGTGTTTATGAGTTTTTATTTCTTTTTTTTTTTTTTTGTATGTGGGTAGCTCTCTGGATGGGAATCGAACCCAGGCCGCAGCGATGATAGCACTGGAGCCTTAAGCCACTACACCACCAGAGAACTCCCAAGAGTTTTTATTTCATTGTTGCTTTTAGTTTTATATTTCCCATATGAATTAAGTCATATGGTCCTTTGGTTTTTCTGTCTGGTTTATTTCACTTAACATTATGACCTCAAGGTCCATCCATTTAGTCACAAATGGCAGTATTCTATCTTTCGTTATAGCTGAGTAATATTCCATTGTGTATATGTACCACAGCTTCTTTATCCAGTCCGCTATCAAATGGCACTTTGGTTGTTTCCATGACTTGGCCACTGTGAAGAGTGCTGCAATAACCATTGGGGTACATAAGTCTTTGAGGACAAAGTTTTTCAAATTTTGTGGTAGATATCAAAAAGGGGGATTTCTGGGTCATATGGTAACTTTATTTCCAATTTTCTGAGGAACCTTCATACTGTCTTCCATAGCGGTTGTACCAATTTGCATTCCCACCAGCAGTGTGGGAGGGTTCTTTTCTCTCTACAGCTTCTCCAGTACTGGTTCCTTGTCCTCTTGATGACAGCCATTCTAACAGGTGTGAGGTGGTATCTCATTGTGGTTTTGATTTGCATTTCCCTAATATGTAACAAATTGAGCCTTTTTTTTGGGGGGGGGTTGGTTCCCTGGCCAGGAATCGAGCCCAGGCCACTGTGGTGAGAGCATCAAAGTCTAGCCCCTGCACCACCAGGGAACATTCCTGAGCATTTTTTAATGTATCAGTTAGTTATGTGCATGTCTTAATGAGAGAAGTGTCTGTTCAGGTCCTTTGACCACTCTTTAATGGGACTGCTTCTTTTTTGTTGTTTGTTTTGTTGTTGTTGTTGTTGAGGCATATGAATTCTTTATATATTTTTGACATTAGCCCCTTATCAGAGGTTTTGTTTGCAAATATTTTCTCCCATTCTGTTGGTTGATTTTTTGCTTTGTTGGTGATTTCTTTTGCTGTGGAGAATATTTTTACTTTGACATAGTTCCATTCATTTATTTTTGCTTTTACTTCCCTTGCCTTTGAAGTCATGTTTATAAAGTCCTCCCTGAACCTGAGGTCTATACACTTAGTACCAATGTTTTTTGTTTGTTTGTTTGTTTGTTTTTCTATACAGCTTATTGTTTCTGGTCTTATGTTGAGGTTTCTGATCCATTATGTGTTAATATCAATATGTGGTGAAAGTTCACAGTTCAGATTCTTTTACATATGGGTTTTCAATTTTCAAAACACCATTTACTAAAGAGTCTTTCTTTTCCTCATTGTATAGTTATTGCTTCTTTGTAAAAAAATTATTTGTTCATATATTTGTGGGTTAAGTTTGTGGTTTTTGATTCTGTTCCATTTTCCTGTGTGTCTGTTTTTCTGCCAATACTAAGTTGTTTTGATTATTGATGCTTTGTAGATTGAAATTGGGGAGTGTGATACCTACAGCAATATTCTTATGTAGGATTGCTTTGCTATTTAGGGGTTTTTGTGGTTTCATACAAATCTGATAGTTCTTCTATTTGTTGAAAAAATATCTGTGAGATTTTGATGGGAATTGCATTAAATCTATATATTCCTTTGGGTAATATTGTCATTTAACAATTTTGAGTCTTCCAATCTATGAGCATGAAATATTTTTCCATTATTTTTTGTCCTCCTCAATTAATAGTGTCTTATAGTTTTCAGTGTATAAGTTCATTGTGTTATTTGTTAAGTTAATTCCCAGGTATTTTATTCTTTTTGTTGTGATCACAAAATATATTGATTCTCTTATATTTTTTCTGAAGTCTTGTTGGTATATCAAAATGCAATTTATTGTTTTACTTTGGTTCTGTATCCTACATCTTTATTGTATTCATTTATTGTTTCCAATAGTTTTCTGGTGGAGTCTTTAAAATTTCCTATACGAAGGATCATGTCATTTGCAAATAGTGACAGTTTGACTTCTTCTCTCTCAATTTAGGTACCTTTTATTCCTTTCTCTTGCCTGATTGCTCTGGCTAGAACTTCCAGTACTACATTCAATAGCAGTGGTGACAAGGGACATCCCTGTCTTGTACTTGATTTTAAAGGAATAGGCTTCAGCTTTTTCCCATTCAGCATATTAGCTGAGTGTTTGTCATATCTGGCATTTACTATGTTAAGGTATTTTCCTTCTTTACCCATTTTATTCAGTGTTTTGATCATAAATGAATATTATATCTTGTCAAATGCTTTTTCTGAATCAAATGAAATTATCATAGGGTTTTTATCTTTTATTTTGTTTATGTAGGGTATCACATTGATTGATATGCATATGTTGAACCATCCTTTTTTTTTTTTTTTTTTTTT
>PVJL010011810.1:0-40629 GCA_004026885.1 Lyroderma lyra
ATCCTCCATCCATCCATCCTCCATCCATCCTCCATCCATCCATCCTCCATCCATCTATCCATCCTCCATCCATCCACCATCCATCCATCCATCCATCCTCCATCCATCCTCCATCCATCCTCCCTCCATCCTCCCTCCATCCATCCATCCATCCTCCATCCATCCCTCACTCGTGCTGCCCTTGTCTGGTGCTCTACCCCAGATTGTTGCGATTACAGATACAAATCACACATAACCCCTGACTCCGTGGAGATCCCAGTTGAGATGGGAAGACAAGTGAGGTCTCTAGCTGCAGGGAGTATTTGCTCTTGAAGGGAAGAGAGAGAAAACCTGGCAAAGTGTTCAGTTTCTGTCCCAGCCCTGGCAGTTGTTTAGGAGACATGTGACACCCACTCATGTCCCAGGGCTCTGGGCTGCTAGGAGCTCAGGGAACGTGTCTCCATCAACACGGTGACAGTACGAGGCCACACCTTTTGTCAAATGCCCCCCACCCAACAGACAACATAATTTGGGTTCAAGGGTGACAGTCTGTCACACGCCTCAGCATGGAAGAGGCTCCTGTGGGTGGAGCCCGTGCCCACCCTTCTTTTCCTGCCTGGGTCCCGCCTACCCCTTCGCCTCCATTTCTCACCAAATAGCACACGCACGGGGGGACGTGCTCGGGCCACGCGGGGGATTGTGGCCTTATTTACAGAGAAAACAGGACCCCTCAGAGTCACAACATTTATCCAGGAAAACTCTCCCGAAGAGGAACTCCAGGTTTGCCTTCTGGGGGTACAGTGGCAGGGTCGGGGGGCTGAGGAAACTCCGGGGAGACGGACTCTTAGACCTCCTTCCCAGCAATGCTTTGACCGCAGAGAAGCGTGCTGCGTACGGCCGTTCGCCTCAGCCCCAGGGAGCTGTCAGTCTTCGTCTTGGCCCTTAACCAGGCTTGGGCGTTGGTCAGTGGCCCTGTCCTCATGCGACTCAGTGTCCACCGGGAAAGACTAAGAGCGAAGCCCGAAATGACCACGCGCCGCCGTCACGTGCTGTCAGAGTGACAGGCGCTGGGCCTGCTTCGTTCGGTTCTTGGTGGTCAGTGACAGAAACAGGACGAGCCAAATCGGGACTTCTAACTTTACAAAGTGGCGGGAGCACGTCCTAACCCACTGGACGGCCATGGCAACTGTGTGGGACCGTCTGCGTCACTCGGGTGTGGCGGTCACCTCCTCGCCAGCCTCCCTGCTTCCAGCCTCGTACCCACAGGGAACCGGAGGGATTCTGGGGGCACCGGAGTGAGATGCCATCCCTCCTCCGCTCCAGCCCCCCACGGCTCCCGCCTCACTCAGAATAAAAGCCAACATCTTGCCGGTGACCCACACGGGGCGCTGCGCCACCGGGCTCCCGTCACCCCTCCGCGGCGGTGAGCAGCACGGCCGGGAACCCCCTCTTCCTGACACCCTTACCCCTCCTCCGGCCTCAGCTCCTGGAGATTTCCCCAGGGCAGCTCACAGGTGACAGCTGTCTGGAGCAAACGCAGCCACTCTCAGCGTCACGGGGACGGGCGGCCCTGGTGCAGCTGCACTCCCGCTCCGGGGCGTCCTGCGACCCTTTCCTGCTTTGCTTTTGTTTCTCTGGGCTCGCGTCCCCGTGAAGGTCGCCATGTATTTTGCATCCTTTTCTTCAATCTACTTGGCGTCTCCAGGAGAATGGAAGGCCCGTGAGGGCGGGGGTCATTGACCACTCTGTGCCCTGCGTTGGAAACATCACAGCGCCCCAGGGGGCGTCCTGAATAAGTCAATTCTGCGTGTGCAGATGAGGACACGCAACCTCACAGGGGCTAAAGAGCTTGGCCGGAGGCACGTGGTGGACTCGCGTGCAGCCACCCGGACGGCAGAACCCAGTAGCCGCCCCGTACACGGCCCTCCTGGGCTACTAGCGCGTCGGTCACGCAGCCGAAAGCTCCAGAAGCCAAAACGGTCGGGCGTCCGCGTGGAGGTTCCTCAGCAAATTGCAATTAGGATTCCGCCAGCCCACGCGTGGGAATCAGTCCCGAAGCACGGAAATCGGGAAAGAGAACCCACGTTCACGGCAGAACCACTCGCAGTAGCCAAAAGGCGGAAGCGACCTGGACCCTCAGTGGATGAATGGCTCAAGGAAACAGGGCCTGCCCCTCCGCGAGCCCACCACCCCCCTTAAAGAAGAAGGAAACCCTACTGTAACGACAACGGGGATGACCTCGAGGACGCTAAGTGACAGAAGGCTGTCACAAAGGGGCAAACACTGCAGGGTTCCACTCACGTGCGGTGTGCAGAGAGGTTAAACTCCCAGAAATAAGGAGCGGAGTGGAGGCTGGGGGCGGGGGAGGGGGCAATTGCCCTTCCATGGGTATAAAATTTCAGTTACACGCAATGACAGTTCTCTGCGATGCTGTGCTTATCGCTGACGACCCTGCACTGTATCCTTAAACAATGTATTAAGAGGCCGAGCTCATGTTGTTTTTTTAAACCGCAATAACAATAAGTAAACTTTAAAAAAACCTCTAGGCTGCAGGTACGGCGTGATCCAGGGGCTGAAACCGTATCAGCGGGTCCTGGTGTCGCCTTCGTCTGCCTTCCGGGCTGTTCGAGCCCACTCCTGGCAGGCTGCCTGCTCAGCATCACCAGAAGATAAGGAGCCTCTCTCTTCCGAGAATTTCAGCAGAAACAGTCCCAGGATCGCCTGTGCTTGCCCATCGTGGGCCACACGTCTATCCCTCCCTCGGTCACCACGGCCAGGGCATTGCCTCAGATCGGGGGGCTGGCAAACCACAGCCCACCGCCCCAATCCAGGCCGCCACCTGACGTGTACGACCTGTGGGCTAAGAACGGTTCCTATATTTTTAAATGGTTGGGGGAAAAAATAAATCAAAGAATGATATTTCATGACCCATGAAAATGACTTGAAATTCAGATTTCAGTGTCCATAAGGGACGGTTTATGGGAATGTGGCCACCCTCGTAGCATTATGATCCACGGGTGCTTTTGTGTGACAACGGCAGAGCAGAGGAGTTGTGACAAGAACCTGGGTGGTGGCCCACACATCTAAGATGCTTACTGCCTGGGCCTGTACAGAGGGAGCTTGCTGGTCCCTTCGTAAAGACAGTTACTTGCCCTGGAGCCAGAGAACGACGATGGTAGTGGGGGGCAGGGGCGGGGTCAGCCCCTCTGGTGCTAAGGCCAGTGCTCCCCGCCACCACACTACCTTCTCTCAAGGGACCCGGGGCAGCCCTGTAACCAAACACATCGATATATTGGCAATGAAGTGTACATGTCCCCAAATGAGGTGACATATTAGGATCACGCATAGCCCCACCTCAGCTGTTGGTTTTCAGGAATTTTTGTATTTTGCGAGTGCAGCTAAGGAATCGTGTGGACCTGTACATGTTGACATGTATGACATCTGGATGGTATAAACAGGTCCATCTGTGACTCTGCCTGCACTTCTTTGAAGGTCTGATTATTAATGTAAGATGATTCAAACTTCTATTAACAACATCGGCAGAGCTCCTCAAACGGCTTTGCACCCCGTAGCTCGTAATGACAGGAAACGGGGAGGCTGGCTGCCACTTGGGTTCCTGGGTCGGACCTTGGAATAGAAAAAGGACAATAAGGGAAAAGCCGGTGACATCACAGGAGGTCTGTAACTTCGTTGGTGGCGTTGCACCACTGCTGGTTTCTTAGTTTTGACACAGGCACCCTGGCCGCAGGTTAACGTCAGAAGCTGGATGAAGGGTGGGTGGGAAGGCCGTACTATCTTGCAGCTTTTCTATACTTTGCTCCAAAACAAAAAGTTTATTTAAGAAAAAGTAAAAAGACGGATACCATTCAGGGTTGGTGAGGGTGTCAGGACCCCTCAGATGCTGGTTGGTGGGAGTGCCAACTGGCGGACCCTTTCTAAGCGTCCGTTAGATTGCTCGGGCGGCTGTGGCAAGTCACCACCTACGGATGAGGTGGTTGGAAACGCGGGAGTGACCCCTTCGCAGCTCTGGGGGCTGGAAGTCCGAAGGCCGGTGCCGGCGGGTCCGGGCGCCCAGAAGGCCCCAAGGGAGCGGTCTCCTGCAGCCCCCGGGCGCTCCTGGCCCCCGTGGCGGCCCCAAGGCTCCCAGCCGCCTCTGTC
The DNA here is from genome assembly GCA_004026885.1 of Lyroderma lyra. NCBI lineage: Eukaryota > Metazoa > Chordata > Mammalia > Chiroptera > Megadermatidae > Lyroderma > Lyroderma lyra. The sequence continues at coordinate 4,138 of PVJL010011810.1, forward strand.
TTCACGTAGTGGGCTCTTGTGGCTCTTCATCTCCTTTCCTCCTCTTACGGGGACACCGGTCACTGGGTTACTGGCCTGTCCTACCCCAATACGACCTCATCTTAACTAAGTACATCTACAGGGACACAACTTCCAAATAGGGTCACCTTCTGAGGTGCTGGGAAGGGAAAACAGTGTGCTCCTCCCAGTGTGGGAGGCATTCCAGAGGAGGGTCCCGGGACCCCAGCGACCCCCGTCCCGGGCGTACGTCTGAGGGACGTGCCCAGTGTTCGCAACCCGGCACGTGGGGCGTGCGCATGGCGGCGGCGCGTGAGGGCGACTTAGAACGTTCTCCATTGCCGACAGCTGCAGCCCCGTCTCCCTGACGTTAAGGAATCTGCGAGCAGCGCAGAGAATGGGGTTCGCTCCAAGTACAACACCAGCAGTTTGTTCAAGTGAAAAAAGTGACGGAACCACACACACCGGGCGATCCGGTTTGTGCGTTTAAAATGCACAAAAACGTGAGACTCTGCGTAGAGGAGACGCTCCGTTAATCGGGACTCAAGCAACGGGCACGCTCAAGCTGACGTGTACCCGGCATCCACCGGCACCTAACGGAGAGTCTCCTGTGTCCATGTGGGCCCGCGTGCACAGAGAAAGTTCTGGAAGACGGCCCTCCAGAAGGATGTGGGTGACCTCTCTGAGAAGGGCGTGGGAAGTAGACGCTGACCTGTACGTCTTAACGTTTTCACAACAAAAGTGTTTCAATATACATCTTATAAAATAAAAATTAAGCCAGATAAAGACCTGCATGCATATTTAACCCCATCTCTGTAAAAATAAGAAGCCCAACGAACCATAAGCACACACAGTGTTTAAACTGTGGGAGGAAGCGTGGAATGATGGGCCGGGGGCTGAGGAGCGGACTCCGAGCCGGGAGGGGAGGCCACGGACAGGAAGTCGGGGAGGTGGGTGCACACCCGTCTCACTTCCACCTGGGATGCTTGTACCTTTAACTGTTGGAATATCTCCTCAGTCTTCAATAATACACGAGGCATTCATTTATGCACTTTGAGAGTTCATCTAACACAAATTCCTCTGGGATTCCCTTCATTCCCAGTCTGCAACCCTTTGCTTGACGATCACAGGTGTGAGAGAAGCAAGTGAGTCTCCGAGGAGCCGGTGGTTGTGTGTAGCTCTGAGGTGACCAGCACATGTACACAGAGACACACACACATGCGCGTGCACACAGACACTGTAGGAGCGCCGGACCCCCGCTCTGATATTGGGGCGTGTAACTCCACGTGACCAGCACACACTCACTGTAAGAGCGCAGGACCCCCGCTCTGATATCGTTGGGGGGTCTGCATATTGCTGGGACCTGAAGGGGAAACCACAGGCACAGCCTTCGCAAGGATGTATTTTACTGGAAATCCTTGCGCATTACTTTAAAACTATGCTGTCCCCTGTGGCTCTTCACATTTAAATGAATTAAAATTAAATAATGTTTAAAACTCAGTCCCTTAGTCACGCGAGCCCCATTTTAAGGACCCAGTAGTCACCCGGGGCTAGTGGCTACCCTACTGGACCGTGCAGATTACAGAAAGCGGCCGCCGACGTGGGAAGTGCTGATGGACGTCACTATTCTTACTCCCGCTGACCTGTCGGGCGCAAGGTTCGCCCGGGGAGCTCTCTTGCTTGCTGAGCGCTCAGCGAGGCCGAGGAAAAGGTGAGTTAGCGGACAACTGCCCTTTGTTAAGCCGCCGCTTTGGAGAATGGCTCGTGCGTGACTCGGAGCCCACCCCTCCACGGAGCCGCCACCAGCCCCCTGCACCCTGCCACCCATTTCCCGCACCCCCAGTAGACCCTATTCAGGATTCCGCGTTCTGGTCAAACTGGTTCAGGAAGCCAGGACTTGAGAAGTCCAGTCTTGCCGGCAGCCGGGCCCGCCTCTGTGTGGCCGTAATCGGGTTATTTATGGAGGCCGGAGAGGACGCGCAGGGAGATGAAAGGCTTGCTGCCGAAGGCAAGGCGCTCGGAGGAGTGGGTTTCCCCTCCTGGCAAAGATGCAGATAGGATAAATCACCAGGGACCATTAAACCTTCAAGAAGAGGCTGTAAACCCCCCTCGGAACTCACAAAGCATGTGGCCGGCCTCGCCGCGTCGCCCAGACCACCGCGAGTCACAGGTTAACCCGACGGGCTCTCCTCGGCGCGGACACAGAGCCGGGAAATCATTTCCAAAGCCATTCCTTGCAGGGGCCAACTGTCCCTGTTTGCCCGGGACACGACGCCTTCAGGGCTAAAGCCAGGAAAAATCCCCTGCGAGCCTGGACGACGTGACCATCCTACGTCCTCTGTGCCTTGTGGACAGGCAAAGCCTGGGATGCAATAGCGCAAGGGACGGCTTCTCCCCGTTGAGCTAGCACGTACTGGGCTCTACCGTGGGTCAGGCAAGACCACTCTCCCTGCTTCTCCTCCTTTCACCTGCACGTCCAGATGGGGTTGGCGTCGTGACTAGCCGACCTGACAGGTGACGAAATTGAGGCTCAGGAGGCTGAGGTGACTTGCCCACGGTCACACACTTGGGCGGTCTCTGTGTCTCCACAGCCCACGCTCTGAACTGCTCCATTTCTCCTTCCTCTTCTCTTTGTATCTGTCTCCGGCACAGACAGGGATTCCTGGGGTTTCCAGAAGCTTCCCACCAAAAGCGACTTGGAAGCAAGTCCTTGCCTTGTTCAGCAGGAGGGCCGGAGCACGCCGGGAGAGGGGTCGGACTTGCACCTGAATGGCGTTTGCGTGTTAAAAAGTCAAGTCTCATTTTCTCTAACCATCTGGACCTTTTCATGGGCAAAGGCCAAGTTGGAAGGACGCTCAATAAATCACGGCAGATGTCCACCGGCCGGCGGCTGCGCAAACCCCGGCCCGCCCCGCCCGGGAGTGCTCCAGAAAAGCTGGGGTGAGATTCCACCCCCCACGCCCCCAAAGCGCGGGAATTCCGGGCATAGCGCAGTCGGGAGCACCTGCGGCCAGAGGGAAAGCCTGGCTGCCCCAGAGTCCTGGGCGGAGGGGACGGGAGGCACCCACGAGGGCCAGCGACCACTTCTCCTGAGGCCACGGTGTGCCCGGCGGGGCTGTTGTAGTCGCTTCTCACGTCTGACTATCCGGGAAGGAGGCAAGGCTGCGCTTCCAGCACAGAGAGGAAACTGAGGTGGAGGGCTTGACTCGTCCAGAGCCGTCACTGTGAAGCAGGGGCCATGTCTGGAGACATTTGTGGTTGTCACGACTTGGGGGCAAGGGGAGGCTCCAATGGCCACAGGGTGGTCCAAGTTTAACTTCTAACCACACCGTGTCACACCACGACCTCCAGACACTAAAAGCTCCAGCCAGGGCTCACACGTGGCAACTTTTCTCCGTGTCCTGAGATTTATGACGATGCCCCTCATTTTAGCACTGACCCCTCTTTATTAAAAAAAAAAAGTCTAAGGTTTGGCCCTAATGATGCCATAGAATGACGCTACGACAGATAAAAAGGGCTTCAGAGGCAGCTCATGAAAAGGCCCCAGTGGCACAACGGGGTTGTGATCAGGAAAAACGTTCAAAATAACATTCCGCCGTCGGAGATGAGGGCGAGGTAGCAACCCCGGGCCTCGGAGGCTGTGTCCCAGCCGACCCCAACACTAACGTGTCTCCCCGAGATGCGGGCTCTCTGCGGTGTTTCCATTTCATGACATTTTTCTTTCTTTCTTTCTTTATTATTATTATTATTATTATTATTATTTTGTATATTCCAGAGGAGAGGATTCTGGATCAAAATGAGTCAGGCTTTTAGGGCTCCTTTTTATTATTAGCATTTGGCAAAAAAACACCACCTTAATGAGGTGTTAAGAGTCATCCTGCCACCTATTGTGGAGGAGGCCTGGGGGCTCATAACCCCTGAGAAACCACAGGGCGATTTATGGCCCTGGATGCCACCTCTTCCTGACAGAGCTTCCGGGAGCATCTTTAGTTCTCAGGCTGCTTCCTGCAATTTATGCGCCCCACCCGGGTCCGCCACAACGGAATGGAACCATGCGGGAGCGGAGCCACTGCCCCACCAGGACGCAGCTGCCCCCCGGCGCCTGCGCAGAAAGCCCCCAGAGGCGAACGGGGCGGCCATCCCTCCTGACGGAGGAGGAATGTAACAGGGATGCTTCCAGAGAGGAAAAGCAACAACGTTTGCTGCTCAGCAGGAAGAGCCGCCCCCCGACAAATAAACACGGTGGCACTTTACTCATCAGTCAGCATTCCTCCTGAAACGGGCCTCCTGGAAGGTGAGGGTTTTACTTCTCCCTGAGGAAGGCATGCTCTCCATCAGGGATGAAAAACACATCAGCCTCTGGGATGGGGACAGACACCTCAGGTTTGACCTTGGAATCTGTGGTTGGAAGAAAAAAGGAAATAATTTGATCCCTTGTATCCTCCTCATTTGGGAATCCTTTTTCTTAAAGAAAAACCAATGTCAGAGTATGTATTGACCCTTCCCAACTTTACTAAATGAAATCATAATGGGTCAACAACCCTGTAGTAGAGACTTAAAAACTTCCAAGAGACTAGATTTTAAATGTCTTCAGCACAAAAAAGACATGATAATTAAGTGACTTGATAGAAGTATTACGTGCTAGGGTGGTAATTACACTGCAATATATAAATATAGCAAATCGGCACATCGCAGACCTTAAACGCGCATAATATATGTCCATTCTATCTCTATAAAAAACTTCTTACAGTTGAATCTTAGATTGTCACTTTTTCACTGCTATTAAGTTGTAACATCAGCATCATTTTACATAATCCTTATTTGGTTTTCATAGTTCCTTTTAATGGAATACAATTTATATTTAACTTGCAAATATATATTTATATTTCCCTTGAGTAAAATATAAACAAAAAGAAATGTGTACGAATATATATTTTTTCGTGTAAGATTTTATGGTTTTCTCAGAATCCAATTGCACACAACGATTCATGCCTAAAATCGACGTGTCTGATTCCTGGGTTCTCTGGAGACATACGGTGGGAGAACACTCCCACGAGACTTGCTGTTAGAAGGCCAAAGTAAAAGTCCTGTCCTGACACTTAGCGACAGTGTGGTCCTGAGCCCATCCTGTCACTCCTCGTCATTGTCCCCAAATATCTTTAGTAAAATGAAAGCAATAATACGGATTCCTATGTATTTTCATTGTTACTGACAGTGATTTAATTGGGTGGAAGCTATGAGCAAGGTGCTGTGGAGACATTCGTTATGTCACTTAACTTCACTTATGTCACTTATTATAGGAAATAACCTATAAAGTGGGGACGGTTATTAGCACACTCATGTAACAGGTGAGCCTGGGCCTCAGCGGGGTGAAGTGACACAGCCTCCGAGGGGTAGAGCTGGGATTTGAACCCAGGAACATGTGACTGGAAAAACTGTACCCCGAGTCACTCCACATAAAGCTGCCTTCCTGGGGTGATGTCCATGACATTGGGAGCTGCAAAGCCACCTCTGAATTCCTGGTCAAGAGAGACGTGGCCAAAGCATCTCAGATTTTTGAGAAGAAAAGGCAACTGGGAAACATCTAGTTAATCCTCCCCCCCCCTTTTTTTTTTTTTTTGGTGGTTCCCTGGCTGGGAATCGAACCCAGGCTGTAGCTTTTGGAGCACCGAAGCCTAGCCGCTACACCACCAGGGAACCCCCTTTTTTTTAAATAATTTTTTTTAATCAACCCAATTTTAGAATGATGAGGCCGCGCGTCCACCTTGGGTCACACACCAGGCCCCAGCTACTCCCGAGACTCGCTGCAGTGCCGTGGTTAAACACGCAGACTTGAGAGCTAGGGGCCTGGGTGCAGGTTTGAGCTCTGTCAATCACTGGCTGTGTGACCTTGGACAAGGTACACAAATTCTCTATACCTTAGGTTCTGCATCTATAAAATTGGATGGGTGAGAGTCATTACGGAAGGATTGAGTGAGTTTAAAACATACAAAATGCTTAAAGCTGTGTCTAACCCATGGTGGCCTCTATACTTATAAAGGTATCATTTTTCTAGCCACCACTAATATTCTCAAAAACCAAGCCATTCCTAGTTGATGAGGTGAAATACGAAAGAATCCATGGGTACCATGATCAATTCTATTCCCTGGTAAACAGCTAAGGATGGATGAACATGTACCAATCATCTTTGTAAACCATTCATCTGATCATTTCACTTCCTGCTTAACGGCTTGCCTTAAAACATTTGCAAATCATGTATCTGATAAGGGACTAGGATCCAAAACACACAGAGAACTCTTACAAGTTAATTTTATTTTTTTAAGGCAAATAACCTAATTAAAAATAGGGCACGATGAAAATCAGCATAGCAGTTCCTCAAAAAATTAAAAATAGGATCTCAAAGAGATACTTACATACCTATGTTTATTGATACATTATTCACAGTCGCCGAGACGTGTAAGCAAGCTAAATGTCCACCAATGGATGAATGGCTAAAGAAAGTGTAAAACACACACACAATGGAGTATAATTCAGCCTTAAAAAGGAAGAAAACCTTGACATATGCTACAACGTGGATGGCCCTAAAGGGTATTATGCTAAGTGAAATAAGCCAATCACAAAAGACAAATATTGCATAATTCCATTTACATAAGGTACCTAAACTACTACAACTCCTAAAAAGTAGAATGGTGGCTTCCAGAGGGAGGGAGGGGGAAAAATCCAGGAATTGCTATTCAACAGGGATAGAGTTTGAGCCATACAAAGTGAAAAAGTGTTAGAGATCTGCTGTACAACCATGGTCTACAGTTAATGTAATATTAGACGTTAGTCACACTTAAAAACCGTGAGAGGGTAAATGTAAAAAACAAAACCAACAACAAACGCAAACAAACAAAAACAAGAGGAACTGATAAACAAACAAAAAGGTGGGAAGTACTGGTATGGGACATCATGGGTGAACCTTGAAAACATGTCCAGTGAAAGAAGCCAGACACAACGGACCACGCGCGCAGGGCCCCACCTCCGGGAAAGGTCCAGAGCAGTCAAACCCCCAGAGCAGGGGCTGGCAGGAGGGGCGGATGGGGAGTGACTGCTAATGGGAACTGGTTTTTGCAGGGGAGGCTTCTCCCCAAAACGCATTCCCTGCCTAAGGCACATCACAGCCTTCCTGTGCACAGGAACCGTAGCCATCACTTCCACTTTAAGATGCTCGGGGCCCGTCGTAAAACAGGAAAGCACCAACCAAAAGCCCAAGGATGTGAGAAACACAGCACTCAGAGACCCAGAAAGGGACACCGGCTTCCATAGGAGAGCTGAACCGAGAAGGCAGGGCACGTGGGATGTCCCTCCGCATAGGGCCCAGAAAGAGCCAGAGTCCTGATTTGGGGGTGACAGACACATTGTAAGGGGTAGGCTAACCCACGGAAGTCTGGAACGCCAAGGACCACCTGGCTTTGGAAGGCCACCTTGGCCGGCGTGCAGCCTCTGTGCTCTGACTGCCACGGCCTTAGGGCTGCCACCGGAGCAATGTGAGTTGAGGCTCCTCTGTGCCCTGCAGCTGCCCGTGCCTCGGACTCCCCAGGAGTTAGGAAGCGAAGGCGGGTGTTCACAGCCCCTGGAAACCTGGATCTGACACCCCCACCACGAGTTACAATTCACTACCCAGGAGTTCCCACTGGTTAGATCCATCGAGAACGATAAGGTACAGAAGTCCTTCGTGCCCCAGGACAGGAGAGCACATCGCAGGATCTCCCTTCCTCTAGTGGGTAAGGCCTGGCTCCTTAAAAACTGATGCTAGGATATTTTTGTCCCCCGAGTGCTCTGGAAAGTTCTAACAAGGGGCTGATGTTCATGGACTGGCAGGCACAGATTCCATTTGGCTACCTGGGTTCGAACCCCAGCCCCATCACGTCCGAGGTGGGCAATGTCGAATGAATTCCTGTGTCTCCATTGTCCTCATCTGCAGCATGGGGACAACAGAAGTAACATGGTGAAGATCAGAATTGTGCCTGACAAGGGTAGTAAAAGGTCATGTCGTAAAAGGGAAAATGCTGGCTGTTAAAGAGGAAGGACAGCTGACACCCCTTAAGCCTTTGTTCTATTCTAGGCAGTGTGTACTGTAGTAAGCAATTCCCATGGCAATTTTCATTTAAATAGCGTTTCAGGGAGCCATCACCTGGATATCCCATCCCAAGGAGAGCTTCTCCCAACCTGCTTTTGTATTGCAGAGAGCCCTGCTCATGACTTGTAATTAATTGGTTTAAATTTATATTCGGTTTCTCTTCACCACGAGAATGAAAGCCCCATAAAGATGGGGACTTGATTGTGCTTTTTGATCTGTGTATCCCCAACACTGTGCCAGGCACATAGTAGGTGCTCAATAAATGCATGTTAACTGAAGAAATGCATGAATGTCGGAATTGGTGCCTGACTCCAGTCTCCGGTCTTAACACCAAGCTGTTTCTCTCATGTGCTCCATTGCAGGGGTGGGAGGGGGCGGGTAGGATTTAAAGCAGCACCGTCCAATGTGCTAGCCACTACTCACGTGTGGCCACTTAAATTTAGACAGCCCAGCCAGAGGACATGTCCGTTACCACAGAGCCTTCTACTGGCAGAACTGATTTTGACCAGTGACTCTCAACTCGGGATGATTTTGGACCGCAGGAGGCATGTGGCAATTTCCGGACACATTGTTGGTTGTCATAAGGTGGGGGAGGCAAGGGGCATCGCGTCGGGGTAGAAGCCGGAGCTGCTGCTAAGCATCCTAGAAGGCATAGGACCTGGCCCCCAAATAGTTTTACAGGCAGGTACATGGGTGACAGTTTTCCCCGTGTGACCAGAATGTTACCTTCCCAGGATTTGGATGAGTTCATTTGCAATTAAGAGGCTGATCAGGATTTTTCAGTGAGGTCCAATTTCCTGGCTTAAATTCCTGGAATTCCTCATTGTATTTGCAATAGGCTGTTACCGCCCAGGAATCACTCTTCCCCGTGCGTGTGGCGAGACCCATCAAACACGATCGGCGGCATGTGGACGGCAAGGGGTCTCCAAGGCCGCTGGACCCAGCTCGCGGGCCGGCAGATGACCGTGCCCAGGCCACAGTCGTCCACGAGCTAAGGATGCTTTCGACATTTTTAGGAGGTCGAGAAACAATCAAAAGAACACCATTTTTATGACACATGCGAATTATATAAATTCACATTTTCGTGTCCATAAAGACACCGGAGATCTGCAAAGCTTGAAGCGCTCCCTCCCTCGTCGTCCCCGTCCAGGAAAAGTTTTCTAAGTCCTGTCTGGATATTAAACATCTCGATGGGGTTTCCTTTATTTTCTCCTCCTTTGTTCTTCCTTTTTTTATTTCCTTGCATTTTTTTTTAAACATCATAATTCTCCTGATAATTTGCAGGTGTAGACTCAAACGCCCCAACGGGCTTTCTCTGGGAAGCAGGAGGGGATGACCTGGAGTGCTGGGGCGTTCTTGTGAGAGATGCCTCTTAGGGGACTTTAGGAAACCAAGGCCCCGTGGTCAGTGATTTCCGTGGGGCTGGAAGTAAAAGAGAGGCTGAGTGCCCCTTGTCGGCTTTGCGTTACTAATCATACAGGGACAGCACGGCCGCGCTGCAGTGTGGCTCTGCCAATGCTTAACTCCGGGACCTCCCCAAAGTAATTGCTGGGGTGTAAATTGACGTAGCTCTCTGCCTTTATTTGCGGACCAAGAGGCTCAGCCCGTAGTCATACTGTGTATGGAAACGTGGGAGGGCGCTGGGAGAGGGGAGGAGAATGAGCACAATTTGCCCGGAGAAGATGGACGTACTGAACCGATTCAGGGGGGTTTTGTCTGCTTTATCATTGGAGCCGGGATTTCGCTCTAAGTTCTGCATTGCAGATGTGACATCTCCTTTTGTGGGGGTCCTCCCCTAGCAGGTCCCCATTAAAACTCTTTCTCACTGGGTTGCCATCTGGCTTTTTAAATCCTGTCATTTTTATAACTGTGCTGAATATTACAACTTGTCCAGTTGAATAGGCTTTTTCAAATGCTGAGAATGTCTTCAGCCAGGAAGGAAGAAAGAAACAAGTTGATTAAAAATGATTAGCACACTTTGGGGGCAGTTGTGACCTCCGTCTTACATCCACAAGAATGTTCACTTCTGATGCATCCATCACCAGTGGCTCTCAATTTGCCTTCGAATTCTACGTTCAGAAACGGCAGGTTGCATCTTGCAAGAAACCCCCCAAATAACTTTATTTTGTCCCACACCCTCATTTTACAAAATGGAGGATCCCGTGATTACTGTGGGGATTACACTCAGTGATTTGGGGACTGCCTTGGTGGGCAACAAAATAAAGAGATCTTCCAGCCCTCTAGCTTCGTAAAATCTAAACCTGTGTTGGCTGTGACTGACGGGAAAATAATTAGTCCACTGAGAGCAAGAGTTAGCAGGCCAGGCCCTCACTTTTGATTAAGCCTCTCTGAAGATAATATTGAAACTGGCCTCCTTAGGAAAATAACTTAACCATCCAATCCGTCCAACCATCTGATAACTGCTTATCTCCTCTAAGGCGACCGGAGATTCTTTTTGATGGCTCTTTGCATTCCAACCACAAAGCACATTTTAGGTAAGCACCTTGAGGAGAAGCAAAACGTCAGGAGCCTCGGCTTCTGCATGCATGGAATTTTCTTTTCACAATGGAAGGAAACAAGCTAAGCTAAGCTGGGAGGGGGCAGAATGGGGGTGTGAAGTGGATTGAAGATCTTTGAAAAGGTAGGGCTCAGTGCTCAATTCGCATGTAGGGCACACACACAACAACAACCCAAACGAGAAGCCCTTTTTCTCTAGCTGAATGGTGGAGAAACAATCAAAGGAGACTATTTCAGGATGTGAAAACGATATGAAATCCACATTTCCAAGTCCATTAAGAAAACTTCATTGCAATGAAGCTTCTAGCCTCTGGAGCTCAAAGAGCAAAGCCAAGAAATCCTGCAAGAAAGGGAAACGCTGGAGGATGAATGGACTGCTCTCCACTCTCAGCTACCCAATCACGCAGGAAACATTAAAATGTGTGTAAGGGAAGATCTCCAGGATTTGTGAGGATCGTAACTTGCAGTGTCTGCCCTCCCTGCACCCATAGTTCCTTTTATAACCCCCTATGCCAGCCGTCTTCTGTAACATGGGAAGGAAGCAGAGTGTTTCTCTGATAAGAGAAAAAAGTTAATAAATGGGAATAGCCTGGCACACAGTAGGTGCTCACAAAAATCTTAGTTATTATTCTTATTATGTTATTGTTAATAGCAATTGTTCCTTCACTTGACCATCTCCCCTTGAGAGCAATTTGGTGGTGTTCATGTAATTGTAAATCAATATGGACTTGGATTTAAGTTTGCGAACTTGGCACCGTGCACTTAGCTGGCAGCACTGTCCAACCAACTCGGTAAGCTGTCATAACCTTGCCAATCATCAGATTTTGGGTACAATGTCAGCTCTGATGGCCATTCCAGAAAAAAAATTCCAAAATTGCTTTGAAGGGTGGACGAGGTGCTGGCGTCGGTGCACAGCTTCCCAAGGGGAGGACTTCGAAGGTGACGGTAGTGATATTCAGCAATGAAGTTTGTAGCACTTTTTCTAGGATGGGCTCACAAACTTAATTGTCTGACCTCATCCATCTTCAACTTATCACACTCTACTATCAAATATCCGAACACTTCCTATATAATCCAAAAACCTGATAGCCAACTAGTCCCATTTCCCTCTCACGTCTTTTGTGCTATATTTGTCATAACGTTTACTATTGCTTATATTGTAAACCCTAGAACACTTTGCTATTTTTATTTTAAACAGGCGATTATCTTTCTAAAAAATAAACTCAATTTTGGAACAGTGTTATGTTTACAGGACAACTGTGAAGATTGTACTGAGCATTTCCATATCCCCCATTATTAACATCTTACATTAGCAAAGTTCATTTATTACCATTAATGAACAAATGCTGATTCACTGTCACTAACCGAAGTGCACCCATGAGTGAAATTTCTTCAGTTTTTATCTAATGCCCCCTTTCTGTGCGAGGACCCCTTCCAGGATACCAGATGGCATTCACGTCTCCTGAGGTTCCTCTGGGCTGTCACCGTTTCTCAGGTCGTCCGTGGTTTTTGACTCCGACCGTTTTGAGAAGTTCTAGTCCAGTACTTTGCAGAATGTCCTCTGATGTTATACATTTGTAGGAGGAAGACCTTGGGGGTAAAGCCACTCTCATCACATCCTGTCAAGGTTACAGGGTTCCAACGGGACTTATCACTGTTGATGTTAACTTTGTTTGGCTGAGGTTGTGAGGTTTTCTACACTGGGAAGTTTCTCCCCTGCCTCCCTTCCATGCTGTATTTCAATGATCTCTTAAAGACATTAAAAACAGAGGAGAAGAGAAAAAAGATAAGTATTTTGTATTTATCCACATATTTATCACTTTCAGCATTCTTAGTTCTTTTGTGTACATCCAACTTTCCTTCCATTTGATAATGTTTCTTGATCATTTCTTGCAGTGCATTCTGCTAGGGAAAAATTCTCTCCCTTTTGTGTGAAAGAATATTTTGCATTGATTTTTGAAGGCTATTTTCACTGGGTATTAAATTCTAGGTTGATAGTTCCAGCACTTTAAAGTTATTTTTCCTCTGCATCTGGCTTGCATAATATCTGACAAGAAATGTAATTCTTTTTCTCCCTGTCTAATCAGTGAGTCATTTTGTTGTTGATTTCTGGGTGCTTTTAAGATTGTTCTATTAGTCACTGGTTTTAAAGGAATTTAATTATGACACATTGGGCATGGTTTTGTTTTCATCCTACTCTGGGTTCGTTTAGTTTCTTGCTTCTGTGAGTTGATAGTTATCAAATGTAGAAAAAATTTGGCCATAATTTCATCAAATCTTTTTTTCTGTTTCCCATTCTTTCCTCTTATGCTGAGACTGCAATGTTGGACTACGTGATGCTGTCCCAGAGGTCACTGTGATGCTGTCCACGTTTTTCAATCTTTTGTTTTTTATCTGTCTTTCAATTGGACAGAACGTGCTGTCTACACATCCCCTGAGCTTTTCTTCTGCGACTACTCTACTGTCAGTATCATCCAGTGAATTTTCCACTTCAGATATTCTATTTTTCCTCACTAGAAGTTCATTAGTTGTTTTTTTTATTCTCACATTTCATTCCCTCACTGTTGATTTGTTCCTTTAAACATATGAACAGGGCTGTTTCAACGCCCTTGTCTGCAAATTGCATCATCTCTTCAATTTTGGGTCTGTTTCTATTGACTGATATTTTCCCTGGTTATATGGGTCATATTTTCCCATTTATTGGCTTGTCTAGTCATTTTTCACTAGGTGCTAGACATTGTGTTTTTAAATTGTTGAATCTCTGCATTTTGTTGTCTACCTCTAGAGTGTTGGACTTTATTCCAGCAGGTAGTTAAGGTTCAGTGTGACCATTTTGAGGCTTCACAAGCTTTGTTAGGACAGAACAAGAATAGCTTAGGTATATCTAGGAACAGGCTAGCCACACTATTAAGGTGTGGTCCCTATTGTGGTATCTACTAAATATCCTGAGTGATCAGTGAGAACACTCCTGTTGGGCTGGTAGGCACTTGAAAATTTTCCAGCCCTGAGATCTTAGCATTGTTCAACTTAGAGCTTCTCAAGACACTCTTTGCCCAATGTTGTGGAATCTCACCCCATGCACACACATCTCAGGGTTCAGCAGCAAAGGCTGTAGGGGATGCTTATCTGGTTTACTGTAGTTCATTTTCTGTGTTGCTCCTTTCTCTCCGAAATTCTGGCCAGCAACTCCTAGTCACTTCAAACTTTCTGAACTCCAACGTGTGTCTTCTCAACTTAGCAATATGGCCATGGTGTGCATGATTCCCTCCTCTGGACTCTGTATTCTTAAATGTGCCTCTGGGCAGAAATTGGGCAAGCCTAAGTTTAATTTGGTTCCTTTCTCTCAGATAACCTAGTCACAATCTTCCTATTGCCCCATGTCTGAGAAGGTAGGCTTCGCAAGTTTAGTGCAGTTCTTTAATCAAGAAATGAGGGTAAATTCCATCCCTGTTACTTGGTCACAGCCATAAGTGGAAATCTCTGTAGGTACCATCTATTTCTTTTTTTTTTTTAATTTGCGGGGGTGGTGGTGGTGGTGGTATGTGGGTAGCTCCCTGGCCGGGAATCGAACCCAGGCCGCAGCGCTGACAGCGCCGGCACCGAAGCCCTAAGTCACTACACCACCAGGGAACTCCCAGTACCATCTATTTGAACATCTTAAAACAGTGAGTGGCTTGAGAAGTACTATGTCAAAATACTGGACTCATCAACATTTTGTGAATGAAAGACTATTTACTTGCTCTCTCTGTCTGGCTTTTATGGTGTTATATTTGTTTCTCAGAGGCAGCCACTACATGCTCGTGGTCTAGCCCGTATGTTTCTTAGCGTCATCGGTCATTTTGATTGAAAAGGTATTGAAAGTTTCAACCTACGTGCTTTGTGGATGGGATAACGGATATCCAAAGTTGAGCCACTTCTTTATTTGGCTCTTGGCCCATCAAACACTCAGTGCTTCCTGTGATAGAGGAATGGTGGACTATGTCAGACTTACTACAATAAAACAAATAATGTAAATGGAGTCACTTTAAAATGGAGTCGGAGCTGCCATCCCAGGGGAACTGCCTGGCACATCTAATGCCTCAAACCTTTGGAATGTTAAAATGGGGCAAAATAACCTTTGGACTGGGCCCAAAGCAACGTGTGTCCTGAAGAACTGTTTGCAAAGACAGTAAGCAAGCAGGTATCATGACTATGGGACCGAGGGCTACTGAACTAAACATGAAAAACATGGTTTAGAATTAGCATCTCTCTGTTAGCTTCGCTCCACCGGAAGGAATGCCAACTCTGTAGTGATGCAACTGTTTGCCTTGCCTTTCTTATAAACACCCCTTGCCTTTGTCTCCTAATTGGAACACTATTTGGCCTTCTGCTGACCTTGCTCTGCTATTCTGATGGGTTGCAAGACCCCAGATTGTGTGTCTTCTCACGGCTGTATCCCCAGTGCTTATCGCAATGACCAGCATGGATTCGCGGTGCAATAGACAGAAGGCATGAGAGGACGATTCAAGCCCTTCACTACCAGGACTTCAGCATCCAGACTTAAACGTGGTCTCTGCTGGTACCGACATGCAACCAAATTCTCTTGTTTAAAAGGACACTCTAAGTATAAAGTGAGGAGGCCAATACTTTCTTTGCCCTTAACAGTTGTCAGCCCTCCTCCATCCCCAAGTCTAATACCGGTATAAGGTGCTCCCGTGTAGAATGAGCACCCGCCCACACTTCCAGGGAAAAAAATCTTTTAATTTTTTAATTCAAAAACAATTTTTTTTTTTAATGTGGGTAGTTCCCTGGCTGGGAACCGAACCCAGGTCACACTGAAGCCTAGCCACTACACCACCAGGGAACTCCCTAATTCAAATTTTTATTTGTTTATATTTAGGTACTTGTTTTTTGTATTATAAAGGAATTTTGGCATTTATTTTTTAACATAGTATGGTACAAGACATTTTACGTAACAATTACAAAACACTAGATGCAAGGTACAAGAAATTTTATGTGTAAATTTTTTTATATTAAAAGCCCGATTATTGTATTATAGGGTATTATTTGCATACGGATATCAGCATTGACTTCTAGAGTTACACTCACAAGCATAAATAAAATAATTAAAAACATTTACATAGATATGGAATTAGTACTGCCCATGTATAATGTGCATCCTATTTTTCCCTCACAAATTTGGGCAAAAAGTGTGCATTACAGACGGCAAAATACAGTATTGAATACATGTGGATCAGCATTGTTAGGATGGCCATCTGGGGGAGGACCAGAAATCTCTTAGCCTTCAGACTGATGTAATTAAGTAGACCAACTCTACCTGGGACACAGGTGGAGGTGAGGCTAACGTAAACCTAAACAGACTTAATTTGAGGAGTTTTCCCTTAACTTTAAAGGTAAATTTATTGTCCACGCTAGCTCTGGCTGACCATCCCAGGGAGTGCTCTGATTGGCTTAGGGTGATGCCCTGTTGGTCTATGAACCAATGAGGGAGGCAGTATTGGTAGTAGGTGGGTAGAAAAGAGTTCTCTGATTGGCTGACCTATGGTGGGTGGGTGGGAGATATACAATAAGGCACCTTGATTGGCAGCCTTCCCAGGATCCCACGAGTAGGAAGGTAGTTCCCCAAAGGAAACAGGGTGGCCCTGGAAGAAAAACCTTGCTGGGAAGACGAGAGCAATGGATTGCACAACTCCAATGGCCACCCCTCTCATAGAATCACATAAACATAGATATCCTTCTTCCTTGCATAAAATCACAATAATGTTATCACAAGGCTCCCAGTGTTAACATATAGTAAAACAGACTTACCCAACCCCGACAGGAGGCACCTCAATATCCGAGGGATTCCATCTGTCTCCATTTCAGTGTCTCGGGGTGATGTGCCTTCCTCTGCTTTTGTCGTCTGGATGCAGCTTACCCGGAGCTGGCAGCCTAAGGTCAAAAGATAAATGTACTTACGTCCACATCATGGACTCAGTTAGATACCTCCACACGGCGTGGCGTGTTCGGGTGTACACAATGTGGGGGCGTCACCAGGAAACAGGGATCCAATCATTCTACGAGATGGACTGAATCCCCTCGGTGCGCTAGACCCCTGTTCCTTCTCTCTCTGGGTCCCAGTGTCTTCATCACAAAGTGGATGCAATTCCTTGGGAGGACAAAGAGACAACGCACATCAAATGTGTAACCCAGTCCCTGGCACCCAGCACACACGCGATAAAAAACAGCTGTTACTATTATCCCGCCACACCTGCTGTCTCTCAATTAGGTAGCCTCGGAGTTTTCAGTATCCGCCAAGCAGCTAGGACGGGGCCCTCCTCGTTGGGAATAAGCAGCTCCTTTAGGAAAGCAAAAGTCTCTCACGTGAACTGCAGATCAGGAATAATTCCAGGAGGTGGCCGCTAAGGCACGTCTGTTTAGTGTCACAGAGCAGGGCTCCATGAAGCCTCTCCGGTCTCCTTCCCTGTTAGCCCACTGTTTTCTCCTTCGTGTCAGTTCTTTGGATTTCCAGCAAACAGCCTGATTGTTTTCCAGATCCGGTAGGCATTACTACGTGGTCATTGATTCACTCAAAAAATATACACTGAGCATCCAGTATGCAGCAGGCGTGGTCATGAGCCAAGGCGGTGCAGGGGTGCTCAGAGCAGACGCGAAGAGTCGCAGGCCCCACCCCCAGTGGTAACCCCCTGTAGTGTGCAGTCGGGGTGAGAACCCGTATTTTAGGTCAGTGGTTCTCAAATGCTAGTTTCTCAGCAAATGCAAAAGTCACTTGGAGCGTTTGTGCAAGTGCTGAGGGCTGGGCTGAGCCCCAGCGTGTCCGATTCAGTAAGTCTCGGGTGGGGCCCGAGAGTTTGCATTCATAACCAGTTTAGCTGCTGCTGGCCTGGACCGCACTTGGACAACCATGGCTTTGGGGTGCCCGCCAGAACGGCTTCAATAAACACTGGTTGTGTTGCGTGTGTGTCATGAATTACTATGCGGGACACATTCTCCCACCAAGAACGGACCCCGCAAAGCCTCGATTTAGTCCATTTCCAGAAAGGCTTCCTGGCCCTGCCCAGCGCAGGGCTATGCGAACTCGCATGGGAATCATCTTTTCACTTGGGTTGGCCATGGGCGGAAAGGGACCTGGAAGGCCGGGCAGGACGTAGGCCAGGAATACCACGGAGGAGGGGAGCAAGGTGGCTCTTCCAGGACACTTGCGGTCCCAGTGGCAGAGGCCATCGAGGCGTGAAGAAGGCGCCCGTGTGAGCGGAGTTCAGAAAGCAAGGAGGCCGGCACGCAGAAGGCTCCGTGGGCCCCCGCGCAGTTGACAATGACCCAACTACGAGGGGCCCAGGAAATGAAAACACTGTGATCCAGCCGGGAGAGCCCCCGGCCACATAGCTGGCGTCGCCCCTGGCCAGTAACTTCCAACCCCAGTGTGCCAGCACCTAAGTTTTCTGACGTACGAGACACACACCGACACCTGCCTCCGGAGGGCGAGTGCTGGGAACAGGCCCCCTACTTCTTGTTTTTGTAAATCAGAGTGGATTCAAAGTCACCTCTGTAACAACAGCAGCCACTCGCACTTGTATAGCATTTTTTAAACTGACTTTTCTTTTGGGGGGTGTACAACGTGATGTCTTCTAGCACACGGGACAGTTTGTGTAACGATGACTACAATCGGCCTCCAGAACACTTCCATCACTCCTCTGCAGTCCTCCCTCCTCCCAGCCCTAAGCAGGGACTGGAGCTGGGTCTACCAGCTGGGGGTAAGTGAACTCGGGTGTATGAGGGTTGAGGCCTGGCGGGCTTCGGGACAGACCCAGCAGGTCCACAGGGAGACGCTACTTCAACCCAAGGCTGAATGAGGACGTTTCGTCCCGTATGGAAACGCCAACCAACGGCCTGGAAAGCTGCGTTGAGAAGGGCTCCGGGGCACATCAGGGATCAGGTGAAGAGCACAGTGGCTGGTTAGGGATGTCTCCCACGG
Organism: Lyroderma lyra; assembly: GCA_004026885.1. Taxonomy (NCBI): domain Eukaryota; kingdom Metazoa; phylum Chordata; class Mammalia; order Chiroptera; family Megadermatidae; genus Lyroderma; species Lyroderma lyra. Next base: position 22,749 of record PVJL010011810.1, read on the forward strand.
GCACAGGCTGGTGGAGAGGTGGCACCTGCGCGGGCGGCATTGCGAGTATAAGGGCTGGCTTATCTACCACCAGCGGCTGGAGGAGACCCCACGATGTGGAAGAGAGAATTCCCAGCCCCAGGCGGGCCCCCGTGTGTACCGAGTAGTAGATCTGAGACACTCCGTCTTTGACATGTTTATACCGTTTGTCTTCGTTTAATTGTGCTCAGAAACAGCAGAAACCACAACCTCCTTATAAATGCACAGAGTGTCGAGGGAGACAGAGAATTAAAGGAGAGGAACAGCCAAGTGAGTTGTGTCAGACTGGGCATTCATGTAAGTGCTTAGAAACACCCGGATTGATTGCGATCTCACGCTGTCCCAGAGGGCTTCACACGTAACGACACTGACAGGAAGCGGGTTAATCATCAAAGAGAAAACTAGGAAACAACTCGATGACCCACCAGTGGGAGATGGAGGGCTGTCCGTGGGCTGCCGCGGGGCGGGGCGGGGGCAGGACTGCAGGCGGACGGAGCTGCTCTGGGGGTGGTATCCGCGCTGGGGGTACACAGCTCACGGGGCGCGTTAGTGAGATCACAGAAGGGATGTAAGTGCTTAGAGACACCAGAAGTTTGTCAAAATGCGGTACACACGCCTCTGGCTGTACACGAGGTGATGTGCAACCATACACGGCTGAATATTGTTACGTGTTTGTATTTTTTCATATTAGAACATATAACTAGTTTATCAAGTCTATAATTTCAAGAAACAATTGCATAAGGTTAGGCTAAGAGAAAACAATGTGAGTTGCTTTAAAGGAAAATATTGTAAATAGTTGTACATGTGTTATGCTTATATGGCAAAATTGGAGATTAGGGTACATGAGTAAATTTGGGGAAACATTGTTCAAAGGCCCTACTCCCACCGAGTTCATAATCCAGCAGACGCAGAAGAACAATTAGGGGCACAAAAAGAATTCACGTAGTAATTAAAAATTTTTTAAAAAGGGTTACTGAACATTAAGAATGATGCCGTTTTTGTAAAAGAGAAAATTGTTGTACAGAGAAAATCGAATGGGAAGATATAAAATGTTCATACTGGTTACCTCTGCATAATAAGATTATGGGTGATTTTTGGAAAGGTTACTTGCCTTCTCTAACATTTCTAGAATACATGCATATTAATTTGCAATGAGATTTCCATTATAAGGCTTTTTAAGGTAATCATTTTACCTACGAGACAAATATTGGCTTATCTTACAATTTATACGTAACTGTCTACGAAGAACGGTACCAGCCTGACCACCAACGATACGATTTGGAAAAACGGTTTTTGAGATTCATTTTTTTTGCAGTTCTCTTTGTGGTTGCACTACCAAGTAAATACATACTTAGGTTTATATTTTTTTCATTTTGTTTTTAAATTTTAGGGGTTCCTTTTTTATAAGTTGAATTTAAGTTTTTATTATGTAAAATACTTCGACGGGACCAAAATAAAATTTAGCAAAGAAATTTTTAGAGAAGTTTCTGGCCTGACCGCTCTGCTCTTTTTTCCTCCCTTTTGGGTAACTCATTTTTTGTTTGTTTAAAAAAAGCTTTTGGTTCATCTTTCCATTATTTATTTTTTAATATAGGCAAATACGTGTATGAACTTGGAACCCCCCATTCTTAGATGGACAGTAGCTACTGTGTACACTTTCGCTAGGTTTTTTCACCCACCGACACGCCTTGGCGGTCCCCCGTGGGGGTTATGGGAAGAATGTTCCTCCCTCTTGTTCATGGCTGTTAGCTCCTCCGTGCGGGCGGGTGGCCACGGCGGGAGGATCCTGCCCACGACGGATGCCTGTGTCCTTTATTGAGATGGAGGAAAACTCTCCCCAAAGCTCCCATGGCTCATGGACCAGAGTGATCTCAGGCCCGTGAACGGCCACCCATCACCTGGACCACCTGGAACCAGGCCGTGGCTCTGCGCGGGGGACCAGCGTCCGCACGGAGGGGGCCACCCGGGGGGGGGGTTAGGGATGCAGCTGGGGGCCTGGCATGGCAGGGCACAAGCTGCTTCCCTGGTCAGCCTCAGTTTCCTCGTGTGCACAGGAAGAGACCTTCGGAAGTGTTTCCCAATTTCAGTCCTTTGAGTATGCCTCTCCCAGTATTCATCAGTGAGTCACTAGTCCGATCACTTACTTAGTATTTTCCTTTCGGTCATCTTTAGGGAAGATGTTAAAATTAGGGGAAAGTGGATGAAGAGCATGTGGGAATTCTCGGTAGTATCACTGTAATTTTTCCTTAAAGTGCAAGGGATTCCAAAATAAGAAATTTATTTTAAAAAGGTTAAGTTCACAGGTTGGAAGAATCTTCTTGCTTTTAAGTTTCTGTTGCTATCTTTAGCGATAGCTACTGAAATGACTACATTTAGAATTTCCATAAATAGCAGAAGACCACCCTGGTTAGGCAACTATTGAAATGTTAAGTTTACAGTCCCAAATCAGAAGATAAGAGATTCTTAAATTCAGAAGAAGTGATTTTGATTTTTCCCCCCTTAGCAGTCTATAAAAGCTTTACAGTGACCTTGAGAAATTCTCTTGGGGTACCCTTAGCTTCCAGGGCTGCATTGAGGGCCCTTGAACCACAGGATGGTCCTGTGAGGCAATGCATGCACATGAATCAGGGGCCAGCTAGTCTACTTGTGCTTCCAGAAACACAAGGCGAAGAAGGGGGGGCAAATCCCGAGGAGAAGATGCAGCCTCTTTGAAATCTGACCCTTTAAAAGTTGGACTGCTGGGCATTAATAAGGAAGAATGGAAAGTGCAGATCAATAAGACTTGCTGAAAATAAAACACACATTAGCATAGAGTAGTCCCCATAACCAAGATTAATGCCTTTTTAAACCAAACCAGAGCACAGAGGTACATCTTTTAGGCTAATTGCCACGAGCAGATTGCAGAAAGACAGACAGGCTTGGGGGCAGGGGGTAGTGGACAAAACCCACTGCAGAACTCCAAAGCGATACAGTGAAATGACATCGGCCCTCGAGCTATGCCGAGAATCTTGTCAGCCCTGGCCTCGGGTTTATTAGGCATGCATTTGAAATTTAAATATGTTCTAGGGACAATGCCTTTGGAGCTTGGCCAATAGGAGGCCTGCAAGTTTATTAACAGGAGGACATGATAAAACATAAAATAGCAGGCTAAGGGCTCCCCTTTCTTGCACAGCCATGCTGAAGAGACTTCTGTGGAATTCCAAACCTTTACCGGACACACCCGGGGTCTAGGACTGTGTTTACTCAAACAGTCACCCTCCTCTCCTTTTAAATTTTACTGGTAATTAGCGATTACTCATTGCAAAGCCACTTTGGGAGATTTTTATATCCTTCTAGCTGGTGCTTTTTTTTTTTTTTTTTTTTTTTTTTTTTGTAGTATGTGGGTAGCTCCCTGGCTGGGAAATGAACCCAGGCTGCAGTGCTGACAGTGCCAGCGCCGGAGCCTTAAGCCCCTGCACCACCAGGGAACTCCTGGTGCTATTTTTAAGACCTGCGATACTGATTATTTTTGTTGATGCAATATTGTGGTATTAAAAAATAGGAAGTCAGAAGAATTAGTGGCTTGAGATATTCCCAGATGCATAAGTATTTTGAATCAAATGTGCACATCTTTAAAAAGCTCTCTAATGATGCTTGTCGCCTGTTTATAACCCTTTCAATGGATTGCATGACGGTTAAGCGGGGGAAATCAGGAATGTGATTGTCGGGGTCCAAATCCAGGACCCCTCCACCTTGACCTCGGCCAAATGCCTTTACTCCTCCATACCTGCATTCTTCATTGATGCAATGGGGCTAATAGCAGTGCCTACATCATTGGGTTGTTTTAAGGATATACACGTGTACATACATACAAGAATATGAGGTCCAGCAGTAACGCCCAGACTTCAGTTATGATATCATTACAAAAGCATAACCATACATGCTTATGATTACACAAATAACACCCCCTTTTTTAATGAGCTGGTAATCTGTACCAAGTCTTCCCTTACAAAATCATAATAAGCACGTTTGGTTATGATTTTATAATAAAAATCGTAACTCGAGTCCGGGCGTTACTTCTGCTGGACCCTCCTATGTGCATATACATATGCAGTAGTTCACATACGTATGTATGTATTCATACCCCGTCGAAGAACATTCTCGATACATGGGAGCTACAGTTTTAGCTTTTTCTCGTATTGTGACTAGTGAGGCTCAGCTGTGTTCCTGTTTTCCCCAGAGCTGGCTTGGCCATGGAAATAATGGAGTAGGGGGTGAGGGTGGGGAGACCAAGGAAAACAGGAGTGTGGTGGCGGAGGGAATGAAAGGAAGGCAGGGGGTCCAGTTTCTCCTCCCCGCCCTTCTCCGGGAGCCTGCCAAGCTCCCTGGCCTCCGCCCAGCTACTTGAGGGTCCTCAAGACCTGTTGACGTTCCCCAGCGGGAGTGGTGGGGAGGGGCACAGAGCGGGCACTGGTGGCCAGCCACAAAGTCTGTTTTTATAAAGTGGAATAACGCATTTTACTCACATGTAACGGCGTGAGTGATCCGATTCATATCACCTCAATTACTTTTTTCTATTAGTTACATTTTTTTTTCTTTTACTCAGATAAATTCACATACCGCAAGATTCGCCTTTGTAAATCCAGGTCACCGTCAGTGGGGATTTTAGTGCACGAAGGCTGTTCGGCAAGTATCTGCCATGGAGTACGAAACATAGAGGCATGGATGGCTGGATTTTTTCTGGACAGCCCTTGCATTCCACAAGTTGTACAGTCATCATTGCTTTCATGACCGAGTCTCAGACGTCACGCACCTCCATTTCTGCAACATCCGATTGGTTAAGAGGTCAGGCCTCTTCCGTGTGCAGGGAAGAGTCATGGGGACAATTTGGAGACTGGTTACCCCAGCGCTTGATATATTTTGAGTGAATGAATGAATGAATGAATGAATGATTTTGTTAACGGAAGGGGGATGAAACCAGACACTAGAGACTCTCCACCCTGTTAAATTCAATGGTCAATTCCAGATCATCTTTCTTAGCCTACTAGCAGCATTCCACACCATCATCATCCTCCCCGAAACACACAGCCTTCCAGAACATCATGACATTTGCCCGGTTTCCCTCCCAACTCGCAGGTCGCCCCTTAGCCTGTCCCGCGGGTTCCCCCGTCTTCCCGCCGCCCTGCCCACAGCCCAGTCCCAGCAATCGCTCTCTTCTCTGTTGACAGGTCCTCTGTTCACGGTGTCATTCAGCCTCTATGGCTTTAAACGTCAACTGTCCACCACCACACAGTCCCCGACCTCCAGGTTCGAGCAGCCACTGCCCTCTCTGGTCATCGCCACATAGGCCCGCGAGCCTCTCACACGTGCCACATTCAGAACCGAACTCCCGGTGTCCCTCAGCCTGCTGTGCTGACACGATTCTCCAGTTTGCCTCCCGGCAATAAAACGGGGGACTTCCTGTCTCCCTTCTTGCTCTGCTGTCCCCAAGCAATCAGTCCATCCGTTTTCACCCCCAGCATGTGTTCAGAGTCTGACCACTCTCCCCCTCTCCATTGCTCTCCTCCTGCTCCTACTCTGGGGATCGCGGTGGCTTCCTGGTTCCCGCTGCCCATGTGTTGCTCTACACACCGCGGGCAGAGGGGATGCTGGGAAAACGCTCACGTCAGAAGTCTGGATCTCCACAACCCCCTCACCACAGCTCTCCCCACCGTCTCCCTTGCTGGCTCCTCCGGCCACCCTGGCCTGCGTGCTCCACAGGTACCCGGGGGCATGGTCCCACCTCTGGGCCTTCGCACGGGCTGTTCCCTCAACCTGAAACACCTTCCTCCAGAGCGTCCCTCGCCCTCTCCCTCCGTCCCTCGTCCGTTCTTCCTGCAGACTCCCTCCTCTGTGCCCTTGCTGGGAACCGCCGCCACCCATTCTGGTTCCTTCCCTACTTCTTCTCCACAGCTCTCACTGCTGGGATACGTGTCACTGAGACTGTTCTGTTTATTGTCTGCCTCCCTTCGCCCCCCTCCCAATGGGAGCGCCAGCAGACGAGGGACTTGGCCTCCTTCGCCGCCGTAGCTCTTGCTAAACGGTGCCCAGACCATGTGGGGCTCAATCAATATTTGCTGAAGGACGGCTATCTGTCCACTTGACTCCTATCCTATCTCATCTTCTGCGGTACCCAGGGGAGGGGACCCCATCTGTTCGTGCTACCCCTGTACTTGGTGCAAAGCGGCGTCCAATACATCCTGTTGGGTGACTCTGGCTGGCCAAGGGCTTCCGCTTCCTTCTCTGCGATGAGAAGTGGGAGGGGGCAGTTAGGAAGTTCAGTCTTGCCCCCTGGGGTAGCCCGGCCTTGGCCCCAACCAGTTACCTGTACACTCATGGGAAAGCAGGTGCAGTATGTCCAGACCTTCCCTTCAGCCAAAAGAACCAGTGATCTGAATTATTATGTGAGTGCTAAAGTACCGTAATTTGCGGTTATAATGCGCACCTGCATTTTTGGCCCTAATTTTAAGGAAAAAACACCTTTCGTTTTAATTTTTTAATTCATATTTATATTTGTTTCTATTTAGGTAATTGTTTTTTTGTATTATAAAGGAATTTTAGCCTTTTTAAAAACATATTATGGTACAAGAAATTTTAAGTAACAAATAATTATGAAACACGAGAACAGATACAAGGTACAAACAATTTTATGTGTAAAAATTTTTTTATATTGAAGAAACCCCGATTATTGCATTCCAGGGTATTATTTTTCCATACGGATATCATTATTGATTTTTAGAGTTACACTTTTAACTCATAGCATAAATAAAAGGATGAAAAACATTTATATGGATATGGAATTAGTGCTATCCATGTATAATGAGCATCCTTATTTTTCCCCTCACAAATTTGGACCAAAAAGTGTGCATTATACCTGGCCAAATATGGTCATGGCTAACACTTAGAACCCAAGTTTTAAATGTTGGCAGTTAATTTAACCTTTTCAAAAGTCAGCTATTTCCTTCCTAACAATCCACCCAGCACTAAGTGGCTCCGTCCCACCACTGCTTACTCAGGGAGCTGTCTTCCCACCTCGGAGGGCTCACCTGACCTCTGTGCATCTCCAAATAACCCTTCCAGGTGACGCAGATGACAGTGACACCACCTGCAAGCACAGGGCTTTTGTATTGACGGAGGGGAGCTCCACCACCCCAGGAGAGGTTGGCATGAAATTAAGGTGACAAGGGGGAAAATGGTCATGAGCTGCTGGCCAAAGAATTCAGCTGCATCGCCAGGAAATGACTGTCAGAGTTAGGTAGGTGCCGGTGCAGACCCGAGCAGCACGGCCCTGGGGAAGCAAATGTGCACGGCAGGTCACGTGCCCCAGGGAGACCAGCTCTGGATGCAACAATGACTGTATCAATGACTGGGAATAAATACTGACTTGTGGGTGGGGGACATCTAATGATGAAGAGAGTAAACAAGCACCCCCAAATCAGGATGAACCCACCATTACTTCTAAGCATGCAAGAGCTCAAGTCACTTTCTTTTTTTTTTTTCGATTCTCTGTATATAAACATTTTATATATAGACGAAATAACGTATATACATTTTGCATAAATTGTATACAAAATATATGATATATTTGGTACATATAGTATACAGAATATTCTATTTGTATAATTATAATCTCTATATAATTGTATATAACATATATTATGTTGCATCCATGGACTTTTTGTATCTACAGAAAAAATAGTGTGTTTTTTTGTTTGTTTGTTTGTTTGTTTTATGTGGTAGTTCCCTGGCTGGGAATCGAACCCAGGCTGCAGCGTTGACAGCACCGAAGCCTTAGCCACTACACCACCAGGGAAGTCCAATAGTGGGTTGTTTTAACTCAATCGTGTGATATGTGAATTGTATGCTGTTATAAATTGTAACTTTTAAAAGATCAACAAAAACATATAAAAATGAGTTCTAAAAAGCAATGCATTATAATTGTGCTAGTCAGAAGATAATTTAAAAAACATGAATTCATCTGCACTGCGTACTGATGTCCAATAAGGAGACACAAGTTTAAAGTTGTACGAAATCTTCCTGAGGGAGTGGTAGTGAGCTGCACAACTGGCTCAGGCTCTTCAAGTAATTAATGTCATGAGGGAAAACAGGGTTGGGTAGGAGGGAGGGTTGTTCCGGATTTTTCAAAAGGACACAGGACATGTGACAACCACACGAAATGCATTGTCCTTCTTTGGGTCCTGGTTTGAATAAACCAGCTGTAAAGGATACTTTGGGGAAAATTGTGATTATATATAATACAAAACCCTTCCCTATTGTTTCAGAGATACAGCCTGAGAGGTTTAGGGACAAAAGTTCGTCATGTCTATAATGTGGAATCCTGGAAGAAGAAGAAATGATCGATGAAGCAAATAGGGCAAAATGTCAACAAGGATTACATGTAGACGATTGGTGTACGTGTATAGATAGAAACTGCTCTCTGTACCCTTCTGCGTGCTCGGAGAATCTCACAATAAAAAGTAAAAACAGAACAATGAAAGCTCAGGAGCTTGTGAAGAACATTAAAAAATGTATTTGTCCCTGATATGGTCATTTGAGTTATACATGAGAGTGATTAAAAGGACATAGGGATATATGGGTGAGGGAGTATACAGCACTATCTGCTTCAGTCTTCGAGTATGACTTCATCTAGAAATAATGCCAAAAGCCTGCATTTTAGACCCGTTGTGAATGCGCCGACAGAGCTGAACGGCTTCCTTGATGTCCCCAGTGATAGCACCTGGTGGCGACTGTCTTTCCTCCTTCGTTTCACCCTGAGACGGTTATTCCGCAGCACAGATATTAGAAAGCCCCCAGGGACCCACCCAACTTCTCATAAATCCTCTGTTTGTTTTTCAAAATAGGAGAGGGAAGGGGAGGTTGGAGATAAGAGATGAGGCCGATGAAACAAGTTAAACCGTTTCTATTAGTTCAAGTGATCGCATTTCACTGCATCATCTGAACTGTGAGTACTGAACTGTCCGGTGGCGTCATGGTGAGGGAGATGAGCCTAGAGAGCACAGGTATACCCACAGCTTTTTTCCCTCTTTGCTTTTCTTCCAAGTTTCCACACTGCCCTCTGAAATTTAATATTGGAAACTATATGCCTTAATCTTAAAGCTGGGAAGACAGTGTCGGTCATGAAAGCTTGTGACACACAGACGTTCAATTAATTTCTTTCTGATGAGGGACAAAAAGTCCATGGATGCAACAGTTTACAGGCTTCCAACTTAACACTCACATCTGGGATTCACTGTTAACTGGAACAGACTGAAATTTCAAAATGCAAACATACACACACCTCCCCCCAACACACACACCTCCCCACCCCCCACCCGCCCCCACTACCCCACCCCCACACACAATCCAAACAGCTTCCAAGACTGGCTCTGTGCTCATACTTGCCAAAACTCACCGACGGGAGAAGGAACCTATGGTTATAGGTATTGACAGAGACTTAGTGCTGACAATTTGAATTCTCGAGGAACTTTAAGAGCTGACACAGAGGGGTGGAATTAAACATTACCAAGAAGAGGCTGTATTGATTAAAAATCTAATGTCTGATCTATGTCTGTTTATCTGGTTTCAGCAGGCTGGTGGGTTAGCCCTGTCAATCAAGATAGCATTGCCTAACTTACTCTAGTGGTACTGTTTTTAAATACATGCTTTAATGAAAATACACAGAATGCCTGCCTACGTATTTCCCTGTGGAGTCAAAAGCAAACAGCAATGAATTTGTTTTTCTAAGGGAGACAAATAAAGTTAATAGGTGCAGGAATTTCTGGAGAAAAAAAAAGTCGAAGCCCAATGTGTTCAGGTACAACCCAACTGAATCCTTAGCAACAATTCATGCACTTATAATGCCCATTTAAAAGACAAAAACAAAACAGAAAATCTACAACAGTGCTAGCGGGGGCTGTTTCTCGGGGGTAAGATTATGAGCAATCTTTGTTTTCTTTTTGCTTCTTGGTCAGTTTCTGATTTTCCTACAATGATCATGATTTTGCAGGTAGATTTTAACTACCTGCATAAGAAAAACAGAACAAAGAAAATATGAACGATGTACAAAACGAAGGCTGAGGAGGTAGACTCACTTCGGGGTGTTAAAGGTAAGATGGGGTACAAATCAATACACCTGGTGTGATAGGGTGACTGTCAGTCCTTATTGTTCATACCTTCCCTAACATTATTCTTTGTGTTCCAAGAAAAGACTCAGAGGCTGCACCATTCCTTGAGGTAATTGTCATGGAGGTCATCAAGCATCAGAAAAGCACATGCTAGGTCAGGGTGTCTGGAATTCTGACCCTATGATCACCACTTGCTATTTATTAATGAAAATGTTAATGCAGAGAACCAAAATAACACGATTTATCCATCCATGCATGCATCCATGTATCTTTCCATCCATCCTTTCATCCATCCATGCATGCATCCATGCATCCTTCCATCCTTCCTTCCAACCATCATCCATCCATCCATGCATCCATCCATCCATGCATCCATTCATCCATCCATCCATGCATCCATCCACCCACCCATCCACCCACCCATCCACCCACCCACCCATCCATCTATCCATCCACCCACCCACCCATCTACCCACCCATCCATCCATCCATCCATCCATCCATCCATCCACCCATCCATCCATCCATCCATGCATCCATGCATCCATGCATCCATCCTTCCATCCTTCCATCCATCCTAGATACGGCATAATGGAGAGGAGAGGAACAGGGATGATAGGACCAGATTGCTTCGGTTTGAAACCCAGCTCTATCTCTTCTTAGCTCTGTGGCCTCAAGTGAGTGACCGAATCTCTTGGATCCACCCTCTGGACTCGTGGCTCTATTCTCTGAGCCATTCTTTTTTCCCCATGAAAGGAGCTCCTGCTTGCAGCTGAGTAGTCTCACAACATATTTCTTGCTTGTACAAATCTGAGGTTCAAAGGCCTCTTTTCACTTTGTACTGTCTCTGCTCACTTCAGTCCAAGCTGGCTGTGTTTCTGCCACTACATTTCTTAAAAAAAAAAAAAAAAAATCAGTGGGGCGTCTAGGAATTCAGGATGAAGGTACAGACAAGGTGTTGGCCAGGGTCACAGTCATTTGAAGGCTTGACTGAGGCTGGTGAATCTGTTTCCAAGGTAGAGCATACACGTGATCAGCAAATTGGTCCTGGGTGTAGGGACGCCTTAGTTCCTCGCCATGTGGTCATCTCTACAGACCTACTATGTGTTCTCGAGGCCTATCAGCTGGCTTCCCCCAGAGCATGTGGTCCAAGAGAGGCCAACACAGAAGCTACGACGTCTCCTGCGACCTTGTCTGGAAATTCACAAGCTGTCATTTCCTCACTCAATGGTTACACAAGGGCATGACTAGGAGGGGTAAGAGTCATCAGAGACCCTCGGGATGAATCCTGGTGACCCCAGGACTCTTGCAAAGCAAGCCTAAGACAAGTTTTTAAAATGGATAAACCTAGTAAGTAATGAGTCTGTCAACACTGGAGGATCCCTAGGAATTAAGAGCTGGCATATTATTTTGACTTTTTTTTTTAAAATTTAGAGTTAAAATCAGAGTGTTAAAAGTCAGTGAATAGGGTGATGGAAAGAGAAGTCACAATAGGTGGTGAAATTATTATACATCAAGTTGACAAGACTCTGTGGAATTGAATGCCTGAAACCTATGTGATTCTTGCTAACAGATGTCACCCCAATAAGTCTAACAATAAAAATGAATTTTAAAAAAAGTCAAATAACACTATAGATCTAAATTTCTCTTAGGGTCTTTCTTATTGGAGATGAGTAGCAGTTGTGGTTATAATCATGGTCAAAGTCATTATTTGTTGAGCAGTTCAGTTACCATTGGCCAGCTGTGTGTGTGATCTCATTTAGCCAGGAAGGTGCATTCTGTTCTTGTCCCAGTTTTGCAGGTGACGAAACTGAGACCCAGAGAGGTAAAGCGGTAGCCACCAGGTCACACAGCTAGTAGGTGGCAGGGCCAGGATTTGAACCGGGTGCTGCCTGGTGAGACAGGACCCTTGTCGACTAGTTCTTTCCCTCCACATTTCTCTCTCTATAAGATTTTGATCTCTTTGCCAAAATCACATCTCATTCCATTAACTTTTCAAAGACTTTGATCTAAAAGAATAAAGTAGCAGTAATTCTACTCCTGGGGACTGATCCTCAGACATAATCAGAGACATGAACGGAGCTTTATGGAGTGATGTTATTTATAGTAGTTTCAAAAAAACAGAGATAAAAATGAACATTGCACATTTCTCATGAGGAAATAGTATGCAATCATAAACATGGAAGTGTTCATTTATTCTAGGGAAATATTCACAATAAATGGTAAGTTTTCACAAAATGATTAAAATCTGTATATATAGCATTAACCTCCTCTTAGAAATAAATTACATACATGCACATGTGCACGTATCAGGAATCAGCAGGCAGGAGCCCACCAGCTCGGTCAGGCCCCCTGTTAGTTTTGCTACAGCCCATTAGCTAAGAATGTTTTTTACATTTTAAAATGTAATGTGTAAAAAAAGACTATTCAGTCTTTTGGCAAGAATGTTGTTTGAGGAGTTGAGGTCATTGCCTCTTGGCCTGCAAAGCCTAAAATATTTACTATCTGGTCCTTTACAGAAAAAAATTTGCTGACCTCTGGTATATACTAAACAAACATACTCTTGTGGTTGCCCTGGGCCAACTGGAAAAATCCAGGATAATCTCCCCATCTCAAGGTCAGCTGAGCAGCAACCTTAATTCTATCAGCTCTCTGAATTCCCCTTTGCAACGTGGTCACAGGTTCTGGGGCTTAGGATGTGCACATATTGGGGGGTGTGGTGGCCTATAGAGAGAGCTGTGTCTCCATATCCAATAGGATGTAGATTTTTTTACAGATTTATTTTTATTATTATTATTTTCTCGTGGTGGTTCCCTGGCTGGGAGTCGAACCGAAACTGCAGCGTTAAGGGTGCCGAAGCCTAGCCACTGCACCACCAGGGAACCCCCACAGATGTTATTTTTATTCAGTCCCATAAGGATGCAAAATGCTCATAACGTTACCTCCATTTCGCATACGAGGACCCTAAGGCTCAGACGGGTAAAGTGACTGCTTTGCTCAGGGCCACGTAACTGTTGTGTCAGGGCTAGGGGCTGAGCCAAGTCTGTGGACTTCCAACCAGGCTAAGCCTGGCTATCAGTGATACACGAAGGACAATCTCTTCTTCTCACTGGCTTCACTAGAAGGTACAGAAATCTCAGCTAATTCAGTTGCTGTGTCATGTTGATCTAGGACTGGAGGAAAGTAAACACAAGGCAAGGTTCTAAACACCTGGGTTCAAATCTCACCTTAGGCAAATAACACCAGCTCTCTGGGCCTCAGCCGGCTTCTCCTGGGGGTGGTGAACTGGCCCTGCATCTTAACTACCTAGGAGTGTTTGCATCTCTCATGCAGTAAACGTCTTTGAGCTCTTCAGTGTACCAGGCTCCATTCCAGAAATTTCTAAAGCATTCCATAAAGGCAGGATATGATGACTTCATTGTGAACCATGCAGATAATTCTGCCATCAAGTGGTGTTGATAATAGAAATAAGAGCCAACGTTACCAAGGATTTACCGTGTGCCAGGCACTGAGCCATGGACTTTGCAAATGCGGACCATTCTGAATCACCACTCATCCGAACAGCTGGACTTCAAAAGAAGCTGCAAACTTCCATTTCCCCTTATTCAGTGTGGATATGTCCTTAATGAAACCCCAAATTAAGAGCCAAATAGCTCATGATCATAAGAACCATCAGGCCTACCAAGGGGCGAGAGGCTCCTAGAGGGACACTAATTCTCCCCATTTCCTGTCCCAGAGTTGAGCCTTTGATCTCCCAGCTCACAGATGACAGGTCTGCCCACAAGTCGTCAGAGCTGCTAAGAGTGCGTTTCTGTCTCATTGCGCTTCTGTCTCGCGGCGTACGAAGGTGCACGGACGCTCAGAGCCCCCTTCCTCACTATCAGATTTCATGAGCGTTGAACTGTGAACGTGGAAGGCCCTGTTTCATTTCAGATCCATCTGCTTTTCTGGAAGTCAGAGCGGTTTGCCTGCACTCTGCACCCACTGGGAAAGGAGAGAACTGGGAACGCTGACGACCGAGTGCTCGTCTGGGGACCAACCCTGCTTCCGACGTGGGGAGTCTCCTCACGCCCACCGTGGGCCACTGCTGGGACTCACCATTTGGCCAAATGTGTGTTGCCACTCAGAATAAATTTATGACAAAAAACCTCTCCAAACCCCGCCCCCCCCAAAAAAGACAACTGAACTTTTGAAGTTTCTGGAACTGGCTAACAAAGTGGAGACAAAAATGAGAAGGAGCTGAGATTGGTACCCTAGAAATAGTTTCCCCATCAATTTAGGGAAACTATCCCAATCCTTTAGGCCAGCCCCTACACTGGGCGAGGGTGGGTGAAGAACTAGTATAAAATGCTGTTAATTCAAAGACTCCTGGGAAATAGGCTCCATCCACCATCTAAAGAAAAGATGACTTTAGCTAACAGCAGCCTGCCCCAAACAGGAAGGATAAGTATTAAGTGTAAATAATCGGGCAGCAATACTGTTCAATATGAAAAATGTGCCTGGACAGCATCTCCCCATTGACATTTAAGCCTACAAATGTCGTAACGGGTGTGTAAAAATAGATGTACAAGGACACTCACCACAGCCTTGTGACAGAAAAAAAGGCTGGAAACAGCCTTTCCATTAATAGGGCTGTTGTTAATTATACCTTAGCCACTTGACTGCTGAGCGCCTTAGTGCCCCCATCTGCAGCCCACAAGAATATTCAGAATAGTTACTGGTGAGTGGTGAGGACTAACTGAGCTAATGCTCAAGCAGGGCTGAGAACTAGGATGGGCACGCAGTACGTGCTCAATAGTTTTAGGCATTATTATTATTAACAAATAATGGAAATCATATTTTTAAAAAGACTGAAATTGATGTACAGGTACTGAAATGTCTATATTTATGGCTCAGTAAAATAAAAATTAAAAAAAAAATACAACCCCACAAATGACAGAATATGTAGAATATCATCAACCACATTTGTGCTTTTAAACCAAAGACATGCCTCATTTTAAACATGTAGGGTTATTTGAAAATAAAACATTTAAGGAAGGATACACAAGGACTGGCGGTCTATAAAAATATTTTCATCTAGATTCTAGAGGCTTAACATTAAAACACAGCAGATAAATACATCTATATTCTTTTAAAGACACCTGCCATCTACCAACAACTCTCATTTGTGAATTATGACATATACAGGACGGAACAATTTGAGTCACAGCCATCTACTACATCCTAGTTAGAAACTAATGGGCTTGCTTCATTAATCTGTGGCTTGAACTGGTGACGAAGAAGCACGAATAATAATATGTTTTAAGAAAAAACCATTTATAGCTCTGCGGGCTAAAAACTTGTTTAAAAATGATTGACGACAATAAAAATTTATAAAATGCTAAATTTTTGGCATCAAAAACTATGAGACCTTCGAACTGCATTTTAAATTCTCATTAGAGCCAAATACCAAAGATACATTAATGATGGTAACTTAAAGAAACATTTTTGTGCAAGGCACTGTGAGGCGGATTCCAAGTCGATAGGACGGAGGCGATGATTGCGGCCGTGCCGCCGTGTCTTATTTTACGCAAATGACACCGATGTAAAAATAAGCAGAGCCTGTGTTTAATCTGTAGCCATCCGGGCGGTGCACGCTGCAGTTCGGGCTCATCTACGTAGTTGTGTTCATCCGTGTTTGTTAGCCAGCCTTTATTTGTGCAAAGTCGGGGTCCTGCGACACACACGACTCCTTCTAGGTCCGGGTGAGTGGGTGCTGCTCGACAGGCCTTCCCTTCCCTGACCAAATGTTGCTACTTTCCTGAAAGGTCTTTTGAATGCTGCTCACCGTAAAGTTATCATCTTTAATGAAAAAATGCCTGCTGAGGCGTCTACAAGCCATTTGGTTCCCTCCTGTCAGGGGAGGAAAAGAATAACACTGGCCGGGCTGAAGGTTTCTATTATCACGTCGTAAAGGAGCCATGGCATGTGTCAATACAAAGAGACTCCGAAGGCCCTGCAAAAGGAAGCTGTGCCCGGGGGAGGCTGCCGAGTGACAACATGGATTTTTATTAACCTCCTGGTCCAGCATCTCTTTTCCGATTTTATTCCGCCTCATTCACTTTGCAACATAATAATGCTATAAAAACACCCAAACAGGAAGCCGAGCGCCGTTAGAGGCGGCAGGGCCCGCCCCTGGCGGAAAGGCGGGGGGTGTGCAGGCGCAGGATCGTTAGCATTTCCCACGCCCGACGGGGACGCGGGCGGGTGCTCTGGGTCGTCTCTAGGTCCCGTTCCTTCCAAGAACGGACGGAGCCGGTGTGCCTGCGCTCTGATTCTCACGGAGTTTTCATATTTGGGCCATAAACATCTTTCACAACGGCGGTAAAAGGACCGAGGTGTTTATGAGCTGCAGGCTATGTTTACGCCGAATGCATAAAAGCGGACCGGAGCCGCTCACAGGGACCCGGGCGCTGGCCCCGGAGGGAGGCCCTGGCGCGGGCGGGCGTGATGTCGCTGCGAGTCGGTGAGGGGAAGGTCTCCCAAAAATGTCTGGTAAATGCGAACAGCACCCAGGCCCGAGTCGGGGTGGCAGGGACACGCTGCCAGGGCGAGGGGACATGTTGGAGGGGACATGGTAGAGGGGACATGGTGGAGGGGACATGACGGAGGGGACATGGTGGAGGGGACATGACGGAGGGGACATGGTGGAGGGGACATGGTGGAGGGGACATGACGGAGGGGACATGGTGGAGGGGACATGACGGAGGGGACATGATCCAGGGCCCCTGCAGACTCTGAGAGGAAGTGTGGCCTCTCCTCTGTGCCAGGGAGGGGCCCCGGCCCAGCTCGGGAACCCCAAAGGTTCAGGTTCCGGGGTCCTGACAGGTGGACAAGCACGTTGCACTTCCCAAAGGGATTTCGAGCTTGGGCGTAAGATGGGTTCCTGCTTCCATGGAAAGTCGGGGCTGCGATACAGACGTTTTATGCTGAAAAACGGGGGCACAGCGGCAGACGGACATTCCCACGTGGAAAGACGCCACAACGTTTTTCAATGCTGCGGCCTGGGCTCGATTCCCAGCCAGGGAACTACCGCACCCCCCCCCCCAAAAAAAATCCAAAAGACAAATTTAAAAATCATATACAACCTGAGGAGATCCTTTCTGTTCTGGTTGTGGTTTCGTTAAAAAACAAAAAAACAGCAATAACAAAACAGCATCTACGCAGAGAAATAACGGGGGGAAACACCCCAACATGACAGTGGGTTAGGCTACATGGCGTGTGGCACTTTATGTGTCTGCATGGACGGCGTTTATTATAAAGGACATGTAGAGGTAACATGTCGCAGATTTACACATTAAAACACGTTAAAATCCCAAACCCAATGCACGTAAAAACTGGTAAAATCTGATTAAGGTCCAGAGTTTTCTTAACTGTGTCGTGTCATTGCCCATTTCCTGTTTTGATAATGAGCTGTGGTGACATCTGGGATGTGGGGTGTTACCACTGGGGGGAACGGGGGGGGGACAAGGGACCTGTCTGTACTATTTTTACACTTCTTGTGATCTCCAGTTACTGCAAAATAAAAAGAAAATAGTTTTACAAAGGGCACCTACTAGTTTGACAATGAAAAGAGAAAAAGAAAACGAAAAGTCGAGTGTGGTAAAATATGCAGATGTCCACGACGCACTGACGGGGCGGAATGTACACACGGACGGACCGAATCCAGCCCAATGGGCCAC